>JASTWK010000680.1:0-94405 GCA_030770225.1 Temnothorax unifasciatus | reverse complement strand
TAACCAGAGCGAATTTTGAAAGTAGCGCCATTTCAAAGAAAGTGAATGGTGGGGGTCCGTACCGGGGTGGGGAATGCAACCTCAAAGATTGCCCCCCCCCCTGGTACGGACCCCCACCATTCACTTTCTTTGAAATGCTGCTACTTTCAAAATTCGCTCGGGTTACGCTAACCCAGTCCGTACCCTGAGGGTTAAATTCCTTCTCCCTCTCTCTCCATAATTTCCGCAATATCTTACCCTTATCTAAATCTAGTTCATCACTCCACAGCTTTTTCCACTTTTCCGTCCCGTTATTACCTAAATAAGAAGAAGATCAACTCGGAGAACTTGACCAAGTGTCTGCAGACTTTGAAGTACATGTATCACGACTTGAGGGTGAAAGGTATCACTTGCGAAAACGAGCCCGAATTCAGGGCGTACGTTGTCCTGCTGAATTTAAACAACGGTAACTTTCTGTACGACTTACAGCAGTTGCCGAAGACCGTGTAAAATTCGCCGGAGGTCCAGTTTGCGATCAAGGTATATTTCTCGTTGGAGTCGAATAACTATTAAATTTGACCGTTTGTATATTCTGAAAACTGTACAAAATTCACATGAAAATATTATTGTTTATGTGAGATAAATTTTGTATACGATCAATACATCGGTTTCTTTAATAACTTGAAGATTCAATGTTTTCATTAACTTATATTTATTAGTGATTGATGATTTATACATAAATTAAATTTTTCTTTGTTTTTAGATGAGAACTACGGAAGAGCATTTCGGAATAATCCTCGATTATAGCGAGCAACATAGTGAGCTAATAACCAATAAATTTGTCGGAGCCAGGGGCAAAGAAAATTTGCACCGACAGTGGCAAGAGTTGGTGGACGTTTTGAATGCCCTGCAGACTGAGACGAGGACAGTAAAACAGTGGAAACAGGTGTGTAAACAATTATCATAAATTATAATTATTCATAGATTTTGTAACATTTGAGGCTCAATAATATTCATAATTCTATACAATAATAATATTCAAAGATGTTGAAGGAAAAACTCCTCATTTAAAAACTCGCGCCTGAACGCTAGGCTCTACGAGCGCTGCCTGACTTATGGGCGCTGTAAGCGCGCTGCCGATTAGCTAATAAAAAAGGCCGATAGAGGGTCTTACGACCAGCGTAGAACTGCGTGCGCACTCACTCTCGACCGGCATGTGCTTGCATATACATGTGTAGCTTTGATCTCTACTTAATAAACTTCTCAAGTATTCGAATTAGTTATAACCTGAACAGGTTATGGGCCCAGACCACGCAATTGAGAAGTGAACGAAAAGTATTGAGTGAAAAATGGAAGCGACGCACTTGAAAATCGAGAAGCTTCGTGACAAGGATAACTGGCATCAATGGCGGTTTGTGATTCGTACTCTTCTAGAGGAAGATCAAGATGTTCTGGATGTCTGTGAGGGCAGGCTCGTTCGCCCTGGCGCCGATGACCAAGATTCAGCAAGCAAGCTGAAGAAATTCGAGAAGGCAGACAAAGCCGCTCGAAAATTGATTGTCACGACAGTCGAGAGGAAGCCGTTGGATTTGCTGTTGAACTGCACTACAGCGAAGGAAATGTGGACGAAGTTATCTTCGGTGTATGATTTAAAATCAGATGAAAATTTGTCGCTTGTTCAAAAACAATTTTTTGAGTTAAAGTGGGACTGCAGTGAAAGCGTTGCGCATAATTTATCGAAGCTTGAGCAGTTGGCGACGAAAATGAAGAGCCTCGGTGGTGAGATTCCAAACTCAATGATTTTGACACGTGCGCTTTCGGTTCTTCCACAGAAGTTTAATCACTTTCACAGTGCGTGGGATTCTGAAAGTGATACGAAGAAGACCTTTGAAAATTTGACGACGCGATTAATGAACGAGGAGGTTCGGCTGCAAAAGCAAGAAAATCCCGAGGAGACGACGGTTGCTTTATTCTCAAAGTCAGGGTCGCGAAACACGTCTTCGAAGGGCAACAACAAGTCGAGACAAAAGGGACAATCGACAAAAGAAAAAGGTGTTGTGTGTTTTTCATGCGGACAGCGAGGCCATGTAAAAAAGGACTGTACGGGCTGTTATTCTTGTGGATCAAAGGGGCATATAAGGAAAAATTGTCCAAAACAAAGCGAGAAGACAGGGACGCGAGAGGAAGCAAATTCTGCGGAACAAGATGGCGGAACGACCAGGCAGGCGTTTCTCGGAAGCAGTGGCGCTGCTGTAAACGATTTCTGGGTAATCGACTCGGGCGCATCAGATCACATGACAAGACGACGTGATTGGTTCAGTTCTTACGAAGAATATGAAAAACCGTTGACGGTAAGAGTTGGAAACGGAGACGAGATTCCAGCCTACGGGAGAGGTAACATTGAAATCGAAACTCTTGTAAATGGACAATGGATTCCGGGTGTCATTCAAGATGTTTTGTATGTACCGTGCTTAAAGCGAAATTTATTTTCTGTAAAAGTCGCAGCTAAGAAAGGCGTAAATTTTTCACTTACGGATCGTGGTTCACGTTTTGAATTAACTCGCGGCAAAAAGATTATAGCGACGGGCTCAGATAACGGTGATTTGTATAAAATCGATCTGCGTGTTTTAATACCGAAAGAATGTAATATTGTCAGTAAGTTTAGTAAAAATGATACTGTAAAATCAAATGCGGATACTTTGCAGTTATGGCATGAAAGGCTGTGTCATCAGGACAAGAGACATGTTAAAACTTTGTTAAAAAACATGGGTATTAATGTTTTAGTTGTAGATGATTTCTGTGACGGCTGTGCTTATGGCAAGCATCATAGGTTAAGTTTTCATGATAGAGTTGAACGTGCGACGAGAGTTCGAGAGGTTGTACACACTGACGTGTGTGGTCCTATGCAGCAGGAATCACTCGGTGGTAAAAGGTATTCACTAATTTTTAAGGATGAATTTTCGGGTTTTAGAAAAATTTATTTTTGCGTGAAAAGTCGGAAGTTTTTGAAAAACTAAAGATGTTTTGTAAAGAGCTCGAAAATCAGTTCGGTGAGAATGTAAGGGAAATTCACAGCGATGGTGGTAAGGAATATATAAATAAGAATGTTAACAGTTTCTTAAGTAGCAAAGGTATAAAACACAGTGTGAATGTTCCTTATACTCCACAGCAGAACGGCGTTGCAGAACGGGATAACAGAATCATTGTTGAAGCAGCACGATCGATGATATATGCGAAACCAGATATACCCTTATCTTTGTGGGCGGAGGCCATGAATACGGCAGTATATGTCATTAATAGAACAGGTCCGACTAAGCAATCGGGAGGAACTCCATATGAGTTGTGGTTCGGTAAGACAGCTAATATAAATAATTTGAAAATTTTTGGAACGGAATGTTTTGTTCACATACCGAAGGAGAAACGGAGAAAACTTGATAAAAAGGCAGAGAAAGGATTTGTAGTTGGTTACATTGAGGACTGCAAGGGTTATCGAGTATATATACCAAGCTTAAAAGATATAGTTTTGAGTCGTGATGTTTTATTCAAAGAGGAAAAGGTAGTTCCTAATCAAATCGAAATAAAGAGCGGGGGAGAGCAAAATGACACATACGATTCTGGGATTCTTTATGATAAAGATTTACAAAAGGACGAAAAAGAGAAAGAGACACAATGTGATTGTAAGACAAAACCTGTGCAGTCTTCAAGTAGTGACAACTCAAATGTAAGACAATTAAGAGATAGAGATAAAATTAAAAAAACAGAGTTCTATGGTTCTCCAGTTTCATATTTTACTGAGATGCTGCCTGAAAATTATAGCGAGGCTATAAATTCTAATGATAAGTGTAACTGGGAAGCAGCTATGCATGACGAGATAGAATCGTTACTTGAAAATAAAACGTGGATGCTCGTAGAAAAACCAGAAGCGAAAAAGATTTTAAAGAGTCGTTGGGTTTATACAATTAAATCGAATCCTGATGGTTCGAAGCGACATAAAGCTCGTTTAGTTATAAAGGGCTATTTTCAGACGGAAGGGATAGATTACAAAGAAACGTTTAGCCCAGTAGTACGTTTTGATACGGTAAGAGCTCTGATAAGTGTAGCGGCCCGCGACGGATTAATTCTTGCTCAATTTGATATTAAAACCGCTTTTTTATACGGACCTTTAAAGGAAGATATATACATGTATCAACCCGAGGGTTTTAATGATGGTACGGCACGTGTATGCAAATTATTAAAGAGCCTATATGGGCTAAAGCAAGCACCAAGGTGTTGGATAGAGCATTTCAAGAGTTTTCTCGAATCTTTTGGTTTTTCAAAGAGCATAGCAGATCCATGTTTATACATTTTTATAAGTGAAATTGGTAAAATGTTATTGGCCGTTTATGTAGACGATGGTCTTTTGGCTGCAACCAACAAACTGCTCATAGAGGGGTTCTTCCTTGAGTTGCGTAAGCATTTTAAAATAACCGAGACGAAAAATGTAACGAGTTTCCTTGGAGTGGAAATCGTTAAGTTGCCAGATGGATCTATTTTTATTAACCAAGAAAAATTCGTTAGAAAAATGTTAGAGAGATTTAATATGAGTGATGCTAACATAGTTTCTACTCCAATTGAAACTGGTTGGGACTTATCCAGTCCATGTAAAGTAGAAAAAGAGATTCCGTATCGAGAAGCGGTAGGTAACTTATTGTATCTGCAAGTAATTAGCAGACCAGATATTAGTTTTGCGGTTAATATTGCGTCTAGAGCGTTAGAGAATCCTAGTATAGCACATTGGTCACTTGTAAAGCGTATTATGAGATACCTAAAGGGTACTGCGGATATAGGGTTATTGTATTGTAAAACAGGTGGCTTTAAAGCATATAGCGATGCAGACTTTGCGGGTGATCGAGAGACTCGAAAATCGACGTCTGGTATTCTATGTAAAAACGCAAACGCAGCGATTGTTTGGCAGAGTAAACGACAACAATGTATCTCTCTGTCTACTACAGAATCCGAATATGTTAGCGCTGCCTCAGCTGTTAAAGAGATAATCTGGTTAAAGGGCTTGTTGGCTGAATGTGGAGATTGCGATAACGAAGGGTTTTGTTTATTTATAGACAACATGAGTGCAATAAGATTGATTAAAAACCCTGAATTCCATCAGAGGAGTAAACATATCGACGTAAAGTTTCATTTTATACGCGACATGTATGAAAAGGGTGTGATTGATGTAAAGCATGTTAGTAGCGATGAGCAAATCGCAGACATTTTTACTAAGGCTTTAGCAAAACCGAGATTTATAAATTTACGTTCTAAATTAGGATTAATCAATAAGGGAAATATTAATAAGTCGTTTTTGTAAAATGTTGAGTTTTAGGGAGAGTGTTGAAGGAAAAACTCCTCATTTGAAAACTCGCGCCTGAACGCTAGGCTCTACGAGCGCTGCCTGACTTATGGGCGCTGTAAGCGCGCTGCCGATTAGCTAATAAAAAAGGCCGATAGAGGGTCTTACGACCAGCGTAGAACTGCGTGCGCACTCACTCTCGACCGGCATGTGCTTGCATATACATGTGTAGCTTTGATCTCTACTTAATAAACTTCTCAAGTATTCGAATTAGTTATAACCTGAACAAAAGATAATATATGTATGTGTGTGTATATATATATATATATATATATATATATATATATATATATATATATATATATATATATATATATATATATATATATATATATATATATATATATACACTCGTACAAAAAAAATAGGGAACACTTCATGAACTCTAAAAATTAGGCTATTTTCAAACTGCTGTAAGTCGGCGAAAAATTATCGTAAAAAAAATTTAAAAAAGCATTTTGAAGCTTGAAGTTTCAACTTTAACGCACTTTCGGTGGATTTTTAAAATTTTTTTATTTTCTCTGTTGTACGCCTTAAAAAAGAACACATTGTTTTGTTCCTTAAAATTAACTTATGTTTGACTACTTGAAACTCAATTAAAAAATTTTTTTTCAAAAAATTCAATTAACGTTTCATAAACTACATAATTTTACCTACAAAATGCTTTTTTTTAAATTTTCCTACGATTTTTTTTGACCGATTTACACGACTTTGAAGCAAACCCTGTATTTTTTAGAAAAAATGACGTAACTCGAAGAAAAATCATCGTAGAACAAACAAAAAAAAAGCATTTTAAAGCTCAAAATGTCAGCTTTAACGTGGTATCGGTGACTGTAAAAAAATTTTCTGTCTTCCTTGTTTGGTGCTAAAATTAAAAATGTTCATTTATTCCTTAAAATTACACATTTTTAACACTCTGCAGTTTGATAAAAAAAATTTTTTCACAAAATTCAATACAAATACCACAAACTGTAACATTTTACCTACAAAATGCTTTTTTTTAAATCTTCCTACGATTTTTTTTTACCGATTTACACAATGTTGAAGTTAACCCTTTTTTTCTTGAAAAATGACATTTACCGCCGACATTAGCATTAACCAATGTGCACCACGTAGAGGTTGTCGGTCGGATTTTGCACATTGCGTGTGTGTGTGTGTGTGTGTGTGTGTGTGTGTGTGTGTGTGTGTGTGTGTGTTGTGTGTGTGTGTCACAGCAGAGATAAGGACTCCGTAGCTCGTCATTTCTGCAGTATTTAAATGACTCCAAACCCTCTCTGCTGTGTGTGTGTGTGTGTGCAATCGCTCTCGCATGTTTATGCATCTTTCAATTGCGCTTTGTGGAATTTTGCGCCAAATTTGCCTAAGCGCTTCTCGCAAGCAGTAATTAATCAGAGAGGAGGTAATACACAATTTTAAAGGCACGCGCGCGCACGTACACACACACACACACACACAGCAGAGAGGGTTTGGAGTCATTTAAATACTGCAGAAATGACGAGCTGCGGAGTCCTTATCTCTGCTGTGACATACACACACACACACACACACACACACACACACACACACACACACACACACACACACACACACACACACACACACACACACACACGCAATGTGCAAAATCCGACCGACAACCTCTACGTGGTGCACATTGGTTAATGCTAATGTCGGCGGTAAATGTCATTTTTCAAGAAAAAAAGGGTTAACTTCAACATTGTGTAAATCGGTAAAAAAAAATCGTAGGAAGATTTAAAAAAAAGCATTTTGTAGGTAAAATGTTACAGTTTGTGGTATTTGTATTGAATTTTGTGAAAAAAATTTTTTTATCAAACTGCAGAGTGTTAAAAATGTGTAATTTTAAGGAATAAATGAACATTTTTAATTTTAGCACCAAACAAGGAAGACAGAAAATTTTTTTACAGTCACCGATACCACGTTAAAGCTGACATTTTGAGCTTTAAAATGCTTTTTTTTTGTTTGTTCTACGATGATTTTTCTTCGAGTTACGTCATTTTTTCTAAAAAATACAGGGTTTGCTTCAAAGTCGTGTAAATCGGTCAAAAAAAATCGTAGGAAAATTTAAAAAAAAGCATTTTGTAGGTAAAATTATGTAGTTTATGAAACGTTAATTGAATTTTTTGAAAAAAAATTTTTTAATTGAGTTTCAAGTAGTCAAACATAAGTTAATTTTAAGGAACAAAACAATGTGTTCTTTTTTAAGGCGTACAACAGAGAAAATAAAAAAATTTTAAAAATCCACCGAAAGTGCGTTAAAGTTGAAACTTCAAGCTTCAAAATGCTTTTTTAAATTTTTTTTTACGATAATTTTTCGCCGACTTACAGCAGTTTGAAAATAGCCTAATTTTTAGAGTTCATGAAGTGTTCCCTATTTTTTTTGTACGAGTGTATATATACACACACACACACATACATATATTATCTTTGGATATTATTATTGTATAGAATTATGAATATTATTGAGCCTCAAATGTTATATATATATATATATATATAGTACATGATCTAAAAAGATATATAAATTGACAATTTTGTTAGCTGCATAGTAACCGCAGCAAGCATTTATTGAATATATGGATTTTACAGGTTGTCGCAGACTGGAAATGCCGGGTAAAGAAGCAGTATGCTGAATTAAAGAAAAACTTCACAGCTACTGGAGGTGGGGCCCCGGTGGAAAACCTCACAGATCAGGAAATACGCCTCTTAAATATAATGGGCATGACCGCAGCAGATGGGGACGAAGGGTTACAGGAATACGGCTTGGAATTTGAAGTATGTTCGTAAAAGAAATACTTATTTTTTACTTTTTCACCTACTATAATTGGATAAACATTCACTTTATTTCTCTGTACGTACGTCTGTCTGTCTCCCTTTCTCTCTACTTCTCCTTCTATAATTTCAATACTTATTTATTTTAATTTAAGTAAACAATATATGTTTTTTAGTAAATTTGTGGTATGTGTTGTCGACATCACAACTTTTATAGTTGAAACCGCTCGACTTCTGAAAAATGGAATTAATGAAAAATGTACGATTACATTGTTCCTTTTTGCAGTATACATTCATTACTGACAAATCTTATCCGTTAAATCTTCAAACGGTAATTGTTCATGTTCTACAAACCTTGATATGTATTGTCGACGTTGCAAATTTTTACTTGATTCGGCACAACCTCGATTAATGATGTATGTGTATTTATAAGTATTATTCATTGTCAGTTAATTACTAAAGATTTCGTAGTGCACCATTTTTCATAAAGTCAAGTATACTGTAAAACTGAACAACGTACTTTTACGTTTCTCACGACTTCAATTTTTCAGAAGTCGAGCGGCCCTAACTAAAATTTGTAATGTCGACAATACATATCAACGTTTTGAACATGAGCAATTATTGTTGAAAGATTTAACAGCCTAGTAATTGCCATGAATGAAGGTATATTGCAAAACTGAATAATGTATTATACATATGTTTAATGAATTAAATTTTTCAGAAGTTGGGTGATGTCAATTAAATGTTGTGATATAAACAGCACATACTATAAGTGTACTAAACAACATAAACAATTATTGTTTAAAGATGTAATGCCTGCATTAATTACTCTTTTATTTGGTTTCAGGAGACTGATGAAGTTATTGAAGTTCTCTCCGCAGAGGATACAGAAAGTCCGAGTACCAGCCGAAATAAGAGGCCCCGACCTGCCTCACTGCCGAACCACTCGGAGTCGTCCAGCCAGCGACCGCGTTCATCTTCAAAGTTAGTGGACAGTATTAGTGAAATGAACAATAAATCTTTGAGTGTCCTGAATGACATTAATGGAAATTTAAAGCGAATCGCGGATTGCTTGGAAATTATTGTGAAACGCGCGTTTCCGGAATAATAAATGTATTATGTCTATTTTATGAACAATTATATTTGTAAATAAATAAAGTTAAACGTGCAAATTTGAATTTACATAGATAAGGAACTACTGAAATAGTAAAACCATTGGTGTTTCTCCTATCACATACAGTAGAGCTTCCTTAAATTTGCCCTCTCTTTGCATTCCTGTACACATACTTTCACAAACACTAATATCGTGCCCCTTCCATATCACAAGTGGCCCCCTTCCATATCACGCGTTCCCGCAAGTACACGGTGATTGGCAGTCCATTCTGTGGTGGGGGTATTCCATAATTTTGGCATTCCGCTCTTATCGCCCCATCCGGTCAAATTTAAGGAAGTTCTACTGTATATGGGTTTAGATGTAATTGTGAATGAGTCATGGAGTTCGTCCTCGTAAAACACAAAAGACCCCGTACTATACTATTCAATGAAAATCTGTCTATTTACAAATCTATATATATATATAGATATATATATATATATATATATATATATATATATATATATTGCATTTTCAATAAATTTGTAGAGCATTTCACGTTTATACGCATTACATTTAAAATTATATATAGTTTACATCATATTTAATTTATAAATAAATATATATATATATATATATACTATTAATTTATAAATAAATATATATATATATATATATTTATTTATAAATTAAATATGATATAAACTATATATAATTTTAAATGTAATGCGTGTAACGTGAAATGCTCTACAAATTTATTGAAAATGCAATAAATATATATATATATATATTTATTTATTTATAAATTAAATATGATGTAAACTATATATAATTTTAAATGTAATGCGTATAAACGTGAAATGCTCTACAAATTTATTGAAAATACAAGTTAATTAATCTTTGTCTGGCCTGCTGGCCATTTGCCAAATCTTCCTGCATGTTTTCTTGCGCGTTATTTTCTTGCACTCCTTCG
The DNA here is from genome assembly GCA_030770225.1 of Temnothorax unifasciatus. NCBI lineage: Eukaryota > Metazoa > Arthropoda > Insecta > Hymenoptera > Formicidae > Temnothorax > Temnothorax unifasciatus. The sequence continues at coordinate 84,184 of JASTWK010000680.1, read as the reverse complement.
GGATGTATATCATGCAAAACATTAAGGCGTCCACTATTGCAAATGTTATGCAGCACACAACAGGCAACAATAATCCTTCCAACCGACAAAGGACTGTATCGTAACATTCGCTCTTTGTGGATACACCGAAACCTAGATTTGAGAGTTCCGATGCATCTTTCTACACAGCAACGTGCTTGAACAAGAGCATCTGTATAGCGGCTTTCAGGCGTATTTGGTTGGGCATTGACGATAGGAATCATCAACCACGGCTGCTGTGGGTACCCAGAATCGCCAATGAGCCACGTGTCGGTGTCTCCTACAGCAAATTAAATGCACGTCATTGAAAGTTGTATATACACTTATAATGCATTAATCGTTTGTGTTAATATATGTATGTAAAATTCAATATTGTATACAAGCAGTTTTAAAATGCATATGGAATATATATGTGTATAAGGACTGGTTTTTCGCCTAGTTTACCACATGGAATACCAGGTTTTATAATATTGTATAAATTTACATGTACTAATACAAAATATGTTTTGGTAAGTTATAGTCGCTAAGGGGGTCGTGTATTACTTTTGTACCTTACCGTGCTCGTAATTGTTCCGTAAATGTTCAAGAATTGCAGAATTTCTTCATATGTAAGAGTCGTGTGTTGCGCCTGCGTGTCGCGGATTTACATTGATAATATTTAAATCAGCATCACAGATCTGCAATATATTACAATATATCAAATTGTTTTTATGATAAATAAGCCTGTAATGAAGTCATTCATTTATGTCCGCTTGCGTATATATTTAATTTACAATTTGCACATTTTTAGAGTGGAAGCCCTTTCTATTCAGGTAATTATGTTCCTCTTCTGCTGGAGTTATCAACGCAATATGCGTCCCGTCTATTGCGCCTATCGTGCCTGGAAATCCGAATAATTGAAGAAATTTTCTCTTCTTTTCTTCAATGGCCCTTCGGTCAATCGGGAACACAATCCACCTCTGCCAAAGGTGTCGACATATCAAATGGGTTATTATAGCGACATATCCCGACATCGTTGACTGAGCGATTGGGAACAGAAAATTCTGCCCAATTGACCGCTGGTAGCTTCCTGTAGCATAGAAATGAAGCACAGCCAATATCTTCAATTCTGGAGCTACGGATCTTCCATGTGCAGAGACAGACATATGTGGGCGTAACTCTTCAATGAGGTATTGAACCATTCCTTTATTTAAGCGGAAAAGTTCTATGAATTGTGATTCGCACATAGCAAATGGATCACGTGCGTCTCTTAACAAATGCCTCTTATTCCGATATGCTAAAATATCCTGACGCCTATCTTCTTCAATTTCAGCAAGAAATAGGGCATTTAAAATATGCTCTGGAAGCATCCCTGCAATGTACATTTACAGAGATGCAAATTCCGATATTCACACATATTTTCAGGATACTTGAAATTTTAATCCTTTCTTTTACTTGGCTGTGTACAATCATAAATATAAAAATAATAAATAAAATGATGATATAAGGGAAATGTACTAATACCCGAACACTTAAGCATAGGAAATGTACCAGTACCCGAACACGTATATGTGTCTGGATACCTTTAAAATATATAAATTTATGAAAATAAACGTTTGGATATTATAACTAAAGTTTCAAATTACAAGAAAAAATATTTTATCTTTGATTTTAACTCGCGTTATATTTATAAATAATAAAGGTGTTCGGGTATAAGTACATGTTCGGGTATCGGTACCGTTCCCTTACATACCTATTAAGTTAACAAACTCCTCAACAAAATCTTCAATCGTATACTTTTTTCGGTAAGAAAAAACTTTGCAACATTTATAAATTAAGAGGTTACGCTTTCAATCCTCTTTTGTTTACTGAAAAAAGTATACGATTGAAGATTTTGTTGAGGAGTTTTTTGTTAACTTTAATAGGTATGTATATCATCATTTTATTTATTAGGGTAAACTCGGGAAAGATGGCCATAGTTTTTTAAAAATGCAATAAACATACATTTATTTTTGTTATATTTTAACAGTGTTTGCTATATTCCTTCACTGAAGCTTAAAGTATGTAAAACTATCGAAATTAAGAAGAAAACACTTAACATAAATTTTATATTATCAAAGTATCAGAACGTATGCATTGGCCATCTTATCTGATCTTAAGGAAAAGATGGCCATAGCAGAAAAGATAACCATAGTATTTTAAATAAATAGTGAGAAATACAAATTATAGGTCAAATTACAATTTTCATAGCTTAATTATGTGTGTAACGTTGATTACGGCAGCTTAACTATAATTTATTCAATGTTATAGCAGCTTTTATATATAGCGGACACATGAAAAATTTTGCTGGCCCACGAAAGTTAAAATATGATATAATATTCACAATATTGTTATTTCAAACAGTGTACGCACATAAACTACTATAAATATTGATTATCTATGAGAATGACTACAAAAATGCACTGTTCAGCCATTATTGGAGAACTTACAGCCATGGGCCATCTTTTCCGTATGGCCATAATACCCGAGTTTACCCTATTTTTATATTTTATGATTGTACACAGCCAAGTAAAAGAAAGGATTAAAATTTCAAGTATCCTGAAAATATGTGTGAATATCGGAATTTGCATCTCTGTAAATGTACATTGCAGGGATGCTTCCAGAGCATATTTTAAATGCCCTATTTCTTGCTGAAATTGAAGAAGATAGGCGTCAGGATATTTTAGCATATCGGAATAAGAGGCATTTGTTAAGAGACGCACGTGATCCATTTGCTATGTGCGAATCACAATTCATAGAACTTTTCCGCTTAAATAAAGGAATGGTTCAATACCTCATTGAAGAGTTACGCCCACATATGTCTGTCTCTGCACATGGAAGATCCGTAGCTCCAGAATTGAAGATATTGGCTGTGCTTCATTTCTATGCTACAGGAAGCTACCAGCGGTCAATTGGGCAGAATTTTCTGTTCCCAATCGCTCAGTCAACGATGTCGGGATATGTCGCTATAATAACCCATTTGATATGTCGACACCTTTGGCAGAGGTGGATTGTGTTCCCGATTGACCGAAGGGCCATTGAAGAAAAGAAGAGAAAATTTCTTCAATTATTCGGATTTCCAGGCACGATAGGCGCAATAGACGGGACGCATATTGCGTTGATAACTCCAGCAGAAGAGGAACATAATTACCTGAATAGAAAGGGCTTCCACTCTAAAAATGTGCAAATTGTAAATTAAATATATACGCAAGCGGACATAAAATGAATGACTTCATTACAGGCTTATTTATCATAAAAACAATTTGATATATTGTAATATATTGCAGATCTGTGATGCTGATTTAAATATTATCAATGTAAATCCGCGACACGCAGGCGCAACACACGACTCTTACATATGAAGAAATTCTGCAATTCTTGAACATTTACGGAACAATTACGAGCACGGTAAGGTACAAAAGTAATACACGACCCCCTTAGCGACTATAACTTACCAAAACATATTTTGTATTAGTACATGTAAATTTATACAATATTATAAAACCTGGTATTCCATGTGGTAAACTAGGCGAAAAACCAGTCCTTATACACATATATATTCCATATGCATTTTAAAACTGCTTGTATACAATATTGAATTTTACATACATATATTAACACAAACGATTAATGCATTATAAGTGTATATACAACTTTCAATGACGTGCATTTAATTTGCTGTAGGAGACACCGACACGTGGCTCATTGGCGATTCTGGGTACCCACAGCAGCCGTGGTTGATGATTCCTATCGTCAATGCCCAACCAAATACGCCTGAAAGCCGCTATACAGATGCTCTTGTTCAAGCACGTTGCTGTGTAGAAAGATGCATCGGAACTCTCAAATCTAGGTTTCGGTGTATCCACAAAGAGCGAATGTTACGATACAGTCCTTTGTCGGTTGGAAGGATTATTGTTGCCTGTTCTGTGCTGCATAACATTTGCAATAGTGGACGCCTTAATGTTTTGCATGATATACATCCCGAAGGAGTGCAAGAAAATAACGTGCAAGAAAACATGCAGGAAGATTTGGCAAATGGCCAGCAGGCCAGACAAAGATTAATTAACTTGCATTTTCAATAAATTTGTAGAGCATTTCACGTTTATACGCATTACATTTAAAATTATATATAGTTTATATCATATTTAATTTATAAATAAATAAATATATATATATATATATTTATTGCATTTTCAATAAATTTGTAGAGCATTTCACGTTTACACGCATTACATTTAAAATTATATATAGTTTATATCATATTTAATTTATAAATAAATATATATATATATATATATTTATTTATAAATTAATATATATATATATATATATATATTTATTTATAAATTAAATATGATGTAAACTATATATAATTTTAAATGTAATGCGTATAAACGTGAAATGCTCTACAAATTTATTGAAAATGCAATATATATATATATATATATATATATATATATATATATATATATATATATATATATATAGATTTGTAAATAGACAGATTTTCATTGAATAGTATAGTACGGGGTCTTTTGTGTTTTACGAGGACGAACTCCATGACTTCATTCACAATTACATCTAAACCCATATACAGTAGAACTTCCTTAAATTTGACCGGATGGGGCGATAAGAGCGGAATGCCAAAATTATGGAATACCCCCACCACAGAATGGACTGCCAATCACCGTGTACTTGCGGGAACGCGTGATATGGAAGGGGGCCACTTGTGATATGGAAGGGGCACGATATTAGTGTTTGTGAAAGTATGTGTACAGGAATGCAAAGAGAGGGCAAATTTAAGGAAGCTCTACTGTATGTGATAGGAGAAACACCAATGGTTTTACTATTTCAGTAGTTCCTTATCTATGTAAATTCAAATTTGCACGTTTAACTTTATTTATTTACAAATATAATTGTTCATAAAATAGACATAATACATTTATTATTCCGGAAACGCGCGTTTCACAATAATTTCCAAGCAATCCGCGATTCGCTTTAAATTTCCATTAATGTCATTCAGGACACTCAAAGATTTATTGTTCATTTCACTAATACTGTCCACTAACTTTGAAGATGAACGCGGTCGCTGGCTGGACGACTCCGAGTGGTTCGGCAGTGAGGCAGGTCGGGGCCTCTTATTTCGGCTGGTACTCGGACTTTCTGTATCCTCTGCGGAGAGAACTTCAATAACTTCATCAGTCTCCTGAAACCAAATAAAAAGAGTAATTAATGCAGGCATTACATCTTTAAACAATAATTGTTTATGTTGTTTAGTACACTTATAGTATGTGCTGTTTATATCACAACATTTAATTGACATCACCCAACTTCTGAAAATTTAATTCATTAAACATATGTATAATACATTATTCAGTTTTGCAATATACCTTCATTCATGGCAATTACTAGGCTGTTAAATCTTTCAACAATAATTGCTCATGTTCAAAACGTTGATATGTATTGTCGACATTACAAATTTTAGTTAGGGCCGCTCGACTTCTGAAAAATTGAAGTCGTGAGAAACGTAAAAGTACGTTGTTCAGTTTTACAGTATACTTGACTTTATGAAAAATGGTGCACTACGAAATCTTTAGTAATTAACTGACAATGAATAATACTTATAAATACACATACATCATTAATCGAGGTTGTGCCGAATCAAGTAAAAATTTGCAACGTCGACAATACATATCAAGGTTTGTAGAACATGAACAATTACCGTTTGAAGATTTAACGGATAAGATTTGTCAGTAATGAATGTATACTGCAAAAAGGAACAATGTAATCGTACATTTTTCATTAATTCCATTTTTCAGAAGTCGAGCGGTTTCAACTATAAAAGTTGTGATGTCGACAACACATACCACAAATTTACTAAAAAACATATATTGTTTACTTAAATTAAAATAAATAAGTATTGAAATTATAGAAGGAGAAGTAGAGAGAAAGGGAGACAGACAGACGTACGTACAGAGAAATAAAGTGAATGTTTATCCAATTATAGTAGGTGAAAAAGTAAAAATAAGTATTTCTTTTACGAACATACTTCAAATTCCAAGCCGTATTCCTGTAACCCTTCGTCCCCATCTGCTGCGGTCATGCCCATTATATTTAAGAGGCGTATTTCCTGATCTGTGAGGTTTTCCACCGGGGCCCCACCTCCAGTAGCTGTGAAGTTTTTCTTTAATTCAGCATACTGCTTCTTTACCCGGCATTTCCAGTCTGCGACAACCTGTAAAATCCATATATTCAATAAATGCTTGCTGCGGTTACTATGCAGCTAACAAAATTGTCAATTTATATATCTTTTTAGATCATGTACTATATATATATATATATATATAACATTTGAGGCTCAATAATATTCATAATTCTATACAATAATAATATCCAAAGATAATATATGTATGTGTGTGTGTGTGTGTGTGTGTGTGTGTGTATATATATATATATATATATATATATATATATATATATATATATATATATATATATATATATATATATATATATCTATCTATATATATATATATATATATATATATATATATATATATATATATATATATATATATATATATATATATACACACACACACACACACACACACACACACACACATACATATATTATCTTTGGATATTATTATTGTATAGAATTATGAATATTATTGAGCCTCAAATGTTATATATATATATATATATATAGTACATGATCTAAAAAGATATATAAATTGACAATTTTGTTAGCTGCATAGTAACCGCAGCAAGCATTTATTGAATATATGGATTTTACAGGTTGTCGCAGACTGGAAATGCCGGGTAAAGAAGCAGTATGGAATATATATATATACACACACACATACATATATTATCTTTGAATATTATTATTGTATAGAATTATGAATATTATTGAGCCTCAAATGTTACAAAATCTATGAATAATTATAATTTATGATAATTGTTTACACACCTGTTTCCACTGTTTTACTGTCCTCGTCTCAGTCTGCAGGGCATTCAAAACGTCCACCAACTCTTGCCACTGTCGGTGCAAATTTTCTTTGCCCCTGGCTCCGACAAATTTATTGGTTATTAGCTCACTATGTTGCTCGCTATAATCGAGGATTATTCCGAAATGCTCTTCCGTAGTTCTCATCTAAAAACAAAGAAAAATTTAATTTATGTATAAATCATCAATCACTAATAAATATAAGTTAATGAAAACATTGAATCTTCAAGTTTGTTTTTATTTACTAATTAATTTTTAATTTTTATTTTCTGCATTTAATTTAACCTAGTTTAGGCAGCAGTCGGGAGTTTTTTTTTTTAAACAATTTTTTTACTAATTAACTTTTTATTGTATAAGTTTTTATTATAAGTTTGTTTTTATTTACTAATTAATTTTTTGTTTTTAAATTTTTTTATTTATTATTTTATTTTAAATTTTAGTTATTAAATTTTTTTATAAGTTTGTTTTTATTTATTAATTAATTTTTAATTTTTATTTTCTGCATTTAATTTAACTTAGTTTAGGCAGCAGTCGAGAGTTTTTTTTTTAAACAATTTTTTTACTAATTAATTTTTTATTGTACAAGTTTTTATTATAAGTTTGTTTTTATTTATTAATTAATTTTTTGTTTTTAAATTTTTTTAAAATTAGTTTTTGTTTTTAAATTTTATTTTAAATTTTAGTTATTAAATTTTTTTGTTTTTAAATTTTTTTAAAATTAATTTTTGTTTTTTTTTCGATCTCGGTCAGGTCATTCGTATTTGGCCATGCGCTATTTATGTATTTTAATATTTTATAGAGTACTTTGTCTTTTTTTGTTTCTTTTGCTATCTCTGACGCATTTAATACGTCTAGTGCTTCGCTTATATAATTAATTGAAGTGTACTCATTATCAAAAATCGGTAATGCATCACAGACTGGTAGTCTTGACAGTGCGTCGCAGTTCCCGTTCTCCTTTGATTTTACATACACGATTTTATACGTAAATCGTGACAGAAAGTAAGCCCAACGCTGTAATCTACTCGCGATTGTCAACGGTATCTCTTGTTTCGCACCAAAGATTGAAAACCAACGGTTTGTGATCCGTTTTCAATATTATTTCCCGGCCGTAAATAAGTTATAGAATTTCTTAAATCCAAAAACTATAGCGCTTGCTTCTTTGTCGATCGGTGCGCGATGTCTTTCTTTTTCTGGTATCGTTTTCGATGCAAACGCGATGGGTCTTTCTGATCCGTCTTTGTACACGTGAGAGAGTATCGCTGACAATCCGTAAGCCGATGCGTTGCATGCTAATACTATTTGCTTTTTTAGATCGTAATGTGCGAGTACTCTTGGTGAAAACAATTCTGATTTTACCCATTTGAACGCACGCTCGCAGTCTGAAGTCCATCTGAATTTTTGTTGTTTCGCGCAATCGTAGAGGGGCTTTAGTTTTTCTGCTCTATTTGGCAAAAATCTCGCGTAATATGTGATTAATCCAATGAATGAATTTAGTTGCTTGAAATCAGTCGGATGCGGTGCCTCTACCATTGCTCGAACCTTATCTTTCGCTTTGTGTAGTCCTGTTTTATCAATTACATATCCTAAAATATCTAGCTTTTCCTTGAAAAATTCACATTTATTTATGTTAACTTTGAAACCGCATTGCTCTAATCGTGTACAAACCGCATACAGCGTCTTTAAGTGCTCTTTTTCGCATGCTCCGGTTATAAAAATATTATCTAAATATGCTATGGCTCCGTCGATCCCCGCTAGACACTGCTCGATTTTTTTTGGAAAGTTCACCCGGCCCTGATGCTATCCCCTCTGTCATTTTCGTGTACCTGTGTAACCCCTTGTGTGTTGTTATTGTGAGGTAATCGCGTGACTCTTCGTGTACCGGTATCTGCATGTAAGCATGTTCAAGATCTATTTGGGAGAAGGTTTTTCCGTTACTCATAGCTGCAAAAATCTCATCAATTGATGGCATCGGGTGATGATCAATTACCTGCAATTGTGGATTTACTGTTAGCTTGAAATTACCGCAGATTCGCACCGAGCCATCTTTTTTTATTATTGGAACTATAGGAGTCGCCCACTCGCTTATGTTTACCTTTTCTAAGTGACCTAGAGACACTAGCCTTTCAATTTCACGTTCTACTTTCGATGTCAGTGCGAACGGTAATTTCCTCGCTTTCAGTGCCACCGGATGTGATCCTTCCTTTAGTCTAAAGCGTCGTCTACAATGGCAGCAGGAGTATACAGTAAGACGTAAGCAGTAAGTTATTGACTAATGGGATTTTTGTAATTCAAGAATAATCGACTGTGGTTGGTCAATAACTTACTGCTTACGTCTTACTGCATACTCCTGCTGCCATTGTAGACGACGCTTAAGCCTCAGTGTCCCCTTATTGTACATACCTACGCCTGCTCCGAATAGCTGCGGAAATTTAGTTGACAAATCTTTTGTTACGCTAGTCATATCCAATTGATTTACATTGTCTTCTCTTAATTTACTCGTTAATAATTGTATTGGCCACAGCCCGAGTGCTTTCAGCCACTGACGTCCTATCAGAGTCGGTCCCGGCCGTGTCATAACCACCAAGCTCAGGGTCGCATTGCTACCGTTTATATTTACTTTCAACCCTTTAATAATTCCCTTCGTGTTCTAGTTTTATTTTACCGTAGGCATTGAATGACTTATTTAGTTTTTCAATTTTTAAATTCGGAAAAAGTCTTTCTTTCGTTACTTTCGATATTGCAGCAACGTACGCGCCGGTATCTACCTCCATTATTACGTCTACATCGTTTATTTTTACGTTTACCGTCATTGGTTCTGCCGCAATATTATCCCCTGTAATGTCTATGTTGCCTAACACCGCTTCCGCGTTGCCTGCTACTACCTTCTCGTCATCCATGGCAGCTTCTGCGGTGCTGCCGCTGCTCTCGATTACTAGGAAGTCACTTGTGTAACCGTCCTCCTCCGTGTCGAGTGGCTCGTCCTTCGTTTCCATCTGCTGTATGCTGCCTTGCCCTTCCCGGCAAGCCGTCTCGATATGCCCCCGTTTTTTGCATCGAATGCACGTTTTGTATCGATGAAAACAGTGCCGCGCGAAATGATTCGGTCCTCCGCAACAATAGCATGTCCCCATCGGTACCGTCGGCTGCTGCTTGTTCGGTACTTGTTCGCTGCTCCCGGTTCCTCGTTGATCTCGGCCTCCACCTCTTTTCCGGCTACTTCCTCTGTTCGTTTGACCTGATCTCCATCTCTGCCCTTCCTTGATTGAGTGCACCTCCGAGTTTGACGTTGCCGATGTCTGTATTTTGTCGATTGACGTCGCATTTTTCTCCGCTGCTTCCGCCGCTACAGCCAGTTTATAGGCGTTGTCATATGTTAAGTTCTCCTCTCGGAAAAGTATGGCCTTTATTGCATGATCTCTCAGTCCGCAGACCAATTGATCGCGCATTGCTAGGTTGATGTCCGCAAAGTTGCAATGCGTTGCCAAGCTTTTCAGCCTTGCGATAAACTCTGTAATCGTCTCTGTTGCCGTCTGCTGCGCTTGGTGGAATTTGCATCTCTCCATCGCTTCGGAGGGTTTTGGGCACAAGTGGTCTTTACTAATTTCACCAACTCGTCAAACGCTTTGTCTTTCGGTTTTTGAGGCGCGCACAAATCTCTCACTAATTTGTACGTTTCCGGGCTTATCTTGGTGAGTAATACTGCTACTGGTTTTTCATCTTTTATATCATTGGCCACAAAATATAACTCCAATCTTTCGGTGTATAGTTCCCAATCGTCTTCTCCGATGTGGAATTCCAATTTTCCCTTTGTTTCCGTCATTTCGTGAATACTCTTCGGCACTGTGTTTACCGTCGGCTGCTCGAGTCCTGTGTCCTTGGTTTCTTCGCGTTTGCTGTTGTCTGACTCACTATTCTTAGCAACACACGCGTCACTGCTTCCTTGCGTGATCCTCGCTTTGATGTAATTTGATGCGATTTTTCGTAATGTATCGATATTATCTGTTTCGGTCACTACAATGCTACTGTCTGATTCTGCCCATTTACGTAACACCTAGTTGTGTTTTTTTTAGATTATAAATCTACGATGTCGAAGTATGATCAATTTCCGGCACTGTCAGGTTCGTCTGTGTGACTCTGTTTACTCATTTGTTACATTATATCCGTATACTGGTTGCGCTGCACGTCTTTTCTTGATCACACTTCCAGTTTGAGTTGTCCTCGTCGCCAATTGTAATGTCCGGGCAGGGAATAACTGTCAGTACACCTCTGTGATTAACCGTGTTTATTCCGAATCTCAATAATACATGTGTTCGCTACGCCGGTCTTCGCCCGAGTGACTGAGTCCCCGCTCACGACGTCCCGCTCGGCACAGGCATGTACGCAGACATGCCCTTGCCACGCGCTACGATTATGACTCTACATACACCACAACTGACAAAAAAACGGGGGCATATCGAGACGGCTTGCCCCCGTTTGAAGTGATATCAAAAGTATCCGCAGAATCATCACTTAGCCCCGAGAGAGAGAGAGAGAGAGAGAGAGAGAGAGAGAGAGAGAGCGCAAAAACTCTAAGTGTAAGCAACACAAACAGACGAATTACAGCGATATTACAACAACAGTTATCGTATCGAAAGCAGGGGGCTTATTACGTATCTTTTCACGAGGTGAAAATACAAAAAGTGAACAGATTTACTAGATTTCGACCAATGAAATCGTACTCCAGTGAGTTTTCTCATTTTTGTAATTTTTACTTTGTTTAAGATACATAATCGACCCCTTGTACCTTAGAGACTGTAAAGAATCGTATCTCCATTATTATCAATTCAGAGAGAAATCAAGAATCAAAGTTTTAAATAGGACAATAGTAAATTTGATATAAAATAAAAGAAGCAACTTGACTTATTGAGTTCTTAATAAAATAATTTTTTAATTAACTTTTAGTAAAGTAATTTAACTTACATGTTTAATAGTACAACTGTCAACACCTGGCCAAAGTTAAGACACTATGAACATTTTTAATACGACTTTTGTTAAACATTGTATCTTAGAAACTAGTTATTTTATTTACTTATTACATTAAACTAGTAATAATAGACATAAGACCTTTTACCATTACACAATTTAAGCTCGTAGTATATTGAAAAATATATTAACTCTATTTTAATGAAAACTGGAAATACAATCCTTTACCTTTAAGGTACAGATATGTACGTTACTTTATTTGTAGGAAATTAATATTAAACAAGACAAAAGAGCTTGCAAACTAGCAGGTTGTTAATGCTGACGTGTATTTAAAATCATAACAATAACTTGACAACAGCGAGCGGCGAACTGACTACGTAGGATCGAAGTACCAGACGCGATATGTCTACGAGCTGCGATCGTTGGAGGCGACGTGCGTAGGATGTAAGCGTATGTAAGCGAATGCGGTTTAATCGTTGTAATAGAGCAGGTTATCTAATTTGTAAGCGAATGATTCTTTATTGTATAAGGGGGTATATTGTTTTAAATTAACGACTACACTGAAGAAGGCCACAGTTATGGCCGAAACGTTTGTTGTTGTCAAGTTATTGTTATGATTTTAAATACACGTCAGCATTAACAACCTGCTAGTTCGCAAGCCCTTTTGTCTTGTTATTATTATTCCAAGCGAACATGATACATTATTGTTTATAATTACGCGGGCGATATGTTGCGTTTTAAACTTCCTTTTTTTAAATATATCAGAACTTATTTTGGGGATTATTCTTGTTCATTGCTTAACGAATATATTAAGTTAATGAAAATATGTGTCTCATTGCGAATTAAAATTAGATTTATAAGATCGTGCATTAGGTTGGACGTGATTCCTGCACACTTAAACTTAGATCGAGCTAAAGGGAACATCAGGCTTTTACAAAACGATTACATTAACAAACTTAACATCATCACTCACAGATACTGTTTATCCATTTTAAGACTCGAACTGAGTGACGCGTACAAAAGCTTACAGTGCGTTAGACATGATATGTACAAGGTTTACAGGTCGATCTCCAATGTATTGCCCCCGGGGATTGGGAATGCTTTCTTTTCTCGCCAGGAAATTGTCGAAGGTCATCTGTGGCACTGCCGATGTGAAAGAGTTGACAAAAAAATAAGTTGGTTGGTAAAAAGCTCCAACATACGTAAGAAATCTATGATATGTGACATTAATTATTTTTGTTCTGATGAGGTTATCTCGGTGGACTCTGACATTCCGAGTAAAAAAATTTCCTTCAATAATCCAGGGCCTAATGCATTTCATATCATTCTTCAAGCTAATAATTTTAAACAAGAATCTTCGTTAGATTCCGTTCAGCATGGATGGTTCTGCAATCTAAGCACATATACAATCCCGGATGAAGTTGTTTATCTGTTACAATTGGGTGAACGATTCGGTGTTCCGATTAAAGATTTTGAAATACCTAAATTAATTACAGAATTCATTAAGCACATAGAAGGTAACATTAACAAATGCCAAGAATCCATCCGAGGGGGGGTCAGAAACAAATCGGTAACTCTACTTAATAAAATTGCCAACAAGAAACTTACGGTTACCAAGAACGATAAAATGATTTTAGGATGGATTAATTCCACTAATAAGTTTATTAGGGAACATCCAGAAATTCTCTTTACAAGAGCTGACAAAGGCAGTGTCACGGTGGCTCTGGACAAGGCCGAATATATTAGGAACATGGAGTTATCACTCTCGGATACTTCCTTTTACCAATTAATTGAGAAAGATCCAGGAAAAAAACTCTCGAGCGAGTTACGCTCTTTAATAACAAGATGGAAGAAGAAGGGTTATATTGATCACTCCATGTACCAAAAACTTAATTGTACGGACGGCATCTTACCGAGAGCTTACGGATTGCCTAAGATACATAAGCCGGGCAATCCTCTTAGAATTATTGTATCATCCATTAACAGCCCTTTGTATATGCTTGCTTGCTGTTTACATGAAATTCTGTCGAAAGGCGTTTCGAAATCTCCTAGCCATATTAAAAATAGCTACCATTTGGTTAATAAATTAAATGGTATGCCGTTCGACTCTAATCGTACTCTGATATCATTGGATGTCGTTTCACTTTTTACCAATGTTCCAACAGACTTGGTGGTAGACAGTGTAACAAATAGGTGGGATGAGATTTCGAAACTCACAGACATTCCGTTTGACGAATTCACTATTGCAATCCGGTTGGTTCTCAATTCGACATATTTCTCATTTAACAATAAATATTACAAGCAAATTTTTGGCAGCCCTATGGGTTCTCCACTATCACCGATAGCGGCAGATATGGTTATGTGTGATCTAGAGCGGGTTGCAATATCACGACTTAATTATGTTCCACATTTTTATTTTCGGTATGTCGATGACATTGCAATGGATGTTCCTTGTAATGAGATTGAGAATACATTGGAGACCTTCAATTCCTTACATGATCGGTTGCAATTTACGTGTGAAATCGGACGTGAGGGCAAACTTAATTTTTTGGATGTTACCATTGTAATAGAGGATGAGAGAATTATTTTCGACCATTTCCATAAACCAACCTACTCTGGCAGATATTTGAATTTTAATTCCAACCATCCTCTCTGCCACAAAAGAGGCGTAATATACGGGCTCATTGATAGGATCATCTCTCTTTCTCACCTGCAGTTCCACAAGGAAAATTTAAAAAACACAATTAACACATTACTTAAGAATGGATATCCGCTTGGTTTCATTTTTTGTGGGGCAATCTAAAAGACAGCTCAAAACCAGAATTAAAGAGCATAAATCCGATATCTTGAAGAGAAGCGGATCTCCATCAGTTATTACCGTACATCGTTTAAAAACGGATCATAGATTAGATTGGGAGGGAATGAGGATCTTGGATAGTGAGCCGATATATAATAAACGTCTTATCTCTGAAATGTTACATATAAAAAGACAGAGCGACGGTCTTAACAAACATAGTGACACGGAGTTATTGCCCGAAGCCTATCTCCCGATCCTTAACACTCTCCCACCTTCCTGATTCCCACGTGTGTCTCTTCTCCTTCCCCTCCCATACTCTATCCCCTCCATAATTTCCCTCTAGATAGATCTCTGACTTTCGCATTTGACACCTGACCGACCACAGACGAACATGTGTCGTTCGAGAAACGTTTCCGCGAGCGAAGGTACCTAGTGCAGGTTGATTTGTATGAGTTACTATTTTCAACACTAAATTTCTTTATAAGGGCATCCATCCTCGTATTGTGAAGACGGGGTAGGGACGGATTCCTTCTCATCATGACTCTGCGAAGGTTCGAAGGATTACCAGACGCGATATATCTGCGAGCAGCGAACTGACTACGATCGAAGTACCAGACGCGATATGTCTACGAGCTGCGATCGTTGGAGGCGACGTGCGTAGGATGTAAGCGTATGTAAGCGAATGCGGTTTAATCGTTGTAATAGAGCAGGTTATCTAATTTGTAAGCGAATGATTCTTTATTGTATAAGGGGATATATTGTTTTAAATTAACGACTACACTGAAGAAGGCCACAGTTATGGCCGAAACGTTTGTTGTTGTCAAGTTATTGTTATGATTTTAAATACACGTCAGCATTAACAACCTGCTAGTTCGCAAGCCCTTTTGTCTTGTTATTATTATTCCAAGCGAACATGATACATTATTGTTTAATATTAAACATTTATTTTTTAAGTGAAATATTACTAACCGTACGTGCTATTCCGAAATGTGATGATATCGTAACATGGCCAACATGTATTACGTTCTGTATTTTTCTTTATTGCTGCGATAACTTGCTCATATTTAAATGGAGGCCAGTAACACTTATTGTGTTCTATCCAAGTTGATGGTACCGCTTCAACGGTATTATCTTCAGAAAACTGTACAATTGTCCACGTCGGTATCTCCATTTCTAGACAAATATAAAAGGTAAAGCGCAACTTTCTGTCAAATTGTAAAAATAGTTCTACGAAAAACTAATGCGTCTTTTGATGTACCATGTTAAGCATTAACCATGAAAAATAATATTACAATTTACAGTAGCAAAAGAAAAAGGATTTAATATTACTTAAGTACTTTATAAGACAAATATTACTAAAGCAAAGGCTTTTGTTATCTATAATTGTGCATGTAAAAGCGGAAAAATAATGTATGTCTCCTTGTATTTTAATCTAACACATTTATTCGCGATTTGATTCAAATTCCAAGTCTGTAAATTGCCGAGATCACGTACTTTATAAATATTTAATTTGGAAGATTTGCAGGGTTCCGTTTTTTATAAATCTTTAAGTGTCTTGTACTTCTTTCCAATTATAATAATATTCTCGTTATTAGAAGCAAAATTCAGAATAGTTACAATACTTCCATCCAACAAACAACAACAATTATCTGGTTCTTTATTTGTTAATGAAAATTTTTCAAATACTACTTTAGCAAACTGATTATAATTGTGACAATTGATAAGCGGACCATTTAAATGCGGATTTAATAGTTGAGGTTTATTGCATTGTATTAAGTTTAAATTAGGATTTATATAATTATTTTGTTCGCTTATCCGGCAAACAATTTGCTCCAAAGGCTTATCATTTTTACGTATCATTCTTAATATCGATTGCATATAATTTTCAAATGGGAAAGCGCTAAAATTTTGCAATATTTTTTCACGTCATCACAAAGATGTAATAAATTATGTGTATTATGCGATGCATTTTCTTTACCGTACAAAATAATAAATGTTTCAACGTAGTATCGTAATAATGATTTAGCATAATCTAAATACAGTTCAATATGCTTTAAACTAGATAAAATAGTGATAGCTATATGTAAAGTTATAAAATTTAAGTATTTATCATGACTTAGTATAGATTTTAATACGACCGACCCATTAGAGCAACAAATTCCCAATGACTCTGCGGACCATTTTTTGACGCAACAATAATTACAAACTTTTTTCATTTTTCCCATAAAAAAATCTGAATGACCTAAATAATCATTACTCGATTGATAATAAAACGCAGATCTAGGTCCAATGAATGAATTGAATGCATTTTTCGCCTGGTTTACTTGACATCGTCGACGCTCTAAGCGTTCTTCTCTCTCCAGACTGGTCTCAGCGACTCTAGCCATGGTGTATCGAAGTTTTCTTCCTTCTAAGTGCATTTCTCTTTCAGCACTGGTTTGATTAACTCTGACTTGAGAAATGTGCAATCGATTTTGTTCTAAACGTTCTTCCCTTTCAATATTTGATTCGCTAACTCTAGATCTAGACATACGTAAACGTGATTCTAACAATCGTGCCTCCCTTTGAAAAACACTTTCTAAGTTTCTAGCTTGTGTCAAACGTCGAGCGTTAGACGTTGATCGGGAAAGTTGTGATTTTTTTGCTTTAGTCATTTCTCTTTCAGCATTGGTTTGATTAACTCTGACTTGAGAAATGTGCAATCGATTTTCTTCTAAACGTTCTTCCTTTTCAGTATTTGATTCGCTAACTCTAGATCGAGACATACATAAACGTGATTCTAACAATCGTTCTTCCCTTTGAGAAACACTTTCTAAGTTTCTAGCTTGTGCCAAACGTCGAGCGTTAGACGTTGATCGGAAAAATTGTGTTTCTTTTTTTGCTTTAGGCATCTTCCAAAAATTTACAAAGTAATTAAACGACAACAAAATAAATACCTATAATTATTAACAAAATCAATACCTATAATTATTTACGAAGAAAGTAGTAAAAATAGAGAAAGTAGTAAAATAGGAAATGTCTTCTTTTTTCTTTGTCTCACCTTTACCTTTTTTCTTTATCACACTCCTGCTTTCTTTCGTCTCTTTCACAACAAAATAAACACTTATAATCAATACCTATAATTATAATCGTCCTGACAAACCGTCACCGCGTTTCAACCAAGGATTCTTGGTCATTTTAAATTGATGTAATTTTAAATGCTTATAATATACGCGTCTTGATTAAATAATTAAATTCATTGCGTAAAATATTACCTCAGCCAGGATTTGAACCTGGAACCTCCCTCATTCCGTGCAGGTGTCGTACCAATTCGACCACTGAGGCATGTGGTAATATTTATCGCAATAACAATGTAAGATGGAACACCGATTCTCAGTCAAAAGTGTATATTCAACAGAATAAGTAACATTTGCTTCGCCAAATAATAAACACAATTAAGAATTTTTTAATTGACTATATACTGCCAATAATCATAATCGACGATTATAATTGTCGTGACGAATCGTCACCGCGTTTCAACCAAGTATTCTTTTATCATTTTAAATTGATATAATTTTAGATGCTTATAATATAAACGGTAAACAGAGACTGATATTATTTAAAATACATCCTTACCTTTTTCCTTTGCCACACTTCTGCTTTCTCTCTCTCTCTCTCTCTCTCTCTCTCTCTCTCTCTCTCTCTCTCTCTCTCTCTCTCTCTCTCTCTCTTTCTCTCTCTCTCTCTCTCTCTCTCTCGCCGTGTGAGTATTGGTAGTGGTCTGATTTCCTTGCTCCTGTTTCAAGTCAACATTTCTACTGCCGTTAATTGCCTTCGGGCTATTTTTTTGCAGATTCTTGCAAGTCTTTGGCTGCTTGACGCGTGTGATTTTCATTTTCCATGAGATTGCCTCCCAGTTCCTAGCGTTTTAGGTTAAATCTCTTTGGTTATCCTAACCTCACTTCTGGTGTCGTCGAGGAATCTTGGTCTTGCCCGGACTGGGGCGTCCACCCGTGCGCATGTGCCTGCTTCCCGGTCTGCTCTTTCTGCACCTCACTGCTTTTGGGTTGCCTGTCTGCTCTCTGTTCGGTGCGTCTGAGCGGTGTGTGCCTGCCCTGACTAGCGTGGACTGCCTTGCCATCGCCTGATTGGTTGCTTCGTGATACCAACTGTGAACTCACAGTATAGCGTGTTGTGTGTCTCCGTCGCGATCCTCGTTGGCGTGGACTGCCTTGCCCGTGCCTGATTGGTTGCTTCTTATTGCCGACTGTGATATCACATCTGCGTGTTGTGTGTCTCTGTCGTGATCTTTGCGCTTGCGGGCTTTTTCGGTTGAGGACAGTGATATCCTACATCCCTCATGCAGCGCGATCGAGCATGCAACAGATGCTCAAAATCAATTGTTGGGCTGTCCGTCTCTTGCAGCGAATGCACCAGGGAATTTCACCCTGGTTGCGTTGTGACCGGAACAACGATTTTATTATTTAGCCATTTCACGTAGCCACTTACTTTGGCTGGAATAACGGTCGCCACTGTGTTTTCAGGCTTCAACACAGAAAGCCCTGCTGTTGCTGGATTCCCTCGCTCTCCTCGTGGACAAGATGGCTGCCGGAATTGCGTCTCGGACTTGCACGGACAGGCACGACCACGCCCTTGTAACGAATTTTGCATACGGGAAAAGGATGCGTGTGAGATTGCAATAACTATGTCTTTTGTTTTGTATTAACAAATAATAAAGTATATTTCTCATTGCACTACGATCTACGAATACAATCAATAATCCACGACTCGCGTGTGAATATCGGTATCGCTAACGGTTACGCGTCGTAAGGAGCACTCGAGACTTTTATTACTGTATCCCGGAATTGTGCGGGAAGCTCTATGTTTGCACGTATTTTCGTACACGGCCACGGGATGAGTCCAACGGCTTCGATATTTTATGCGTCTACTCGCTTCGAAGGATCGCGAAGAACTGTCCAGGAGACTTGCGTCGGTTTCTCCCACTTTACCTTTAACGCATGCGCGTCGTTATTCGGTCCTATGCCGCTGGCTTCTCACGGCACGCCCCTATGTCTCGTACTACCGAGGGTGTAGACGGTTCTACACTCCTTACACCTTTTTTGCCCGCGCGCTAAGCCGCTGTATTGGCTTAGCACCGTATTAAGTCGGGGTGCTGTAAGAAGAGTGCAGCAACGTGTTCTCGTGACTCGCTGCTGCACCGGCGTTAATTCGCACGGCTGCGAAAAGTGCCACTCGGCGTTACACCGAATGACACTTGGAAGTGTCAAACAAACCATCCCGCGATGACAGGTATGTATCTACCACGGTCTTACATACAGGTCTCTCAACTCGATAGAATTTCAGTGGTGGGGGTGACTCCAATATCAAAGTTATTTTTTGTGGTGTCGCTGCTATCGAGGGATGTCGATTTGGCTGATGGCAGAGAACGAGACGTAAGTGTCGTAGTCGTAGACGTAGGGAAAGGCAGAGAAAAACGTAGTCGTAAGGCCTATTGCCTACAATAGCCTTACGACTACGTTTTTCTCTGCCTTTCCCTACGTCTACGACTACGACACTTACGTCTCGTTCTCTGCCATCAGCCTTTGAATGATTTGAAAGTGCCTACGTAACTTGTGTTGTCATACGTATGCGCTATGCGCTACTATTGCTCTCTCGCTCTCACAGAACATCCCTCGATTGCAGCGACCTCATACTTTTCGGCTTCGCCAAGCGAACCATCCCCACCATACGAGTTGAGAGACCTGTATGTAAGACCGTGGTATCTACGGATAAATTTTATCCTCTTTTTTAATAATTCTTTTTCCCTTTCAGGCTTGCATCAACATCATCGAGGGATCGTCCGGATTCATCGTTATGAACGGTGCATGTGAGGTAAGTATCTCAACGGTAAGTATAAAATCATATTTAATGTAAACGCATAATCGCTTCTTAAAAGCTAACGCTTATCGACAGGAAATAATGTCTAAAAACAACATAATCACATATAAAACATTGCCGCGGTAAAACTAATAAAAAAGTGTAAAAAGTGCACCTGAGTGCAACAAGGTGCAACTCTCAAAAGTACCGCGAATCATCGCAAAATAAACTAAATCCACGTAACTTAATCTCAATGGCTCTTCTCAACTGGAAATGTAAATAAAATAAGGATATTCGCATCCTTCAGTAATCTATGTAAAGTGCGACAAGTGCTGGTAAGTGCAATGTCAATATCGGTCTGAATCGTTAATGAACGGTATAATCTATTGTAAAATGACTCGAAATTAATAAATCTAATGAAAGTGTAGATCAATCACAGATATTTCTACCCTCCGTCACAATGAATGAAAAGTGGAGCAAGTGCATACAAGTGCAAATGCTTGTATCGCACTGAGTCGCTTCTAAACGACATAAAATGCTGTATTAATATTAAAATGACGTTATTCTATCAAAAGTGTAGCTGAATCTACGGTATTTAACTATTTGCTTGAAAGTGTCGCAAGTGCAGTCGAGTGCAAATGCGAATAACTGTTGGATCTGCTCTTTCTCGACATATATCAATGTAATTCGGTTAACTGAATGTAATTCTGTGAAAAGTGTAAAATAATTACCACGTAATCGTGATAGTGCAATTGTACTCTGTACTCTGGCTGAAGGCCTGCGTTCTCAAAATAAAATCATAGCCAATAACTCAAATTTAATAAAACTCTCGCAATAAAACTAATCATTACCACTTTCCCGTCGCTTACTTATATAATACGCCTTAAGACTAGTTGCACGCGCGAGTGCATCGCACCCGGCGATACCTGCACTTTGGCAGTGTCATAAGCTAAAATACTTGTTCGACATCGCTGTGTCTCGTTACGGCTCAACTGGCCTGGCTAATATAATTATGTAGAGTGTGAATAAAGCGTATAGTGTAATAATCATTTTTATATTTGGAAATGCTATAATAATCGGTAAAAATATGATAATTGAAATGACCAGAAATTCTTTCAACTGCATTATGGAATTGCACAAGGTGTAATTGTTACTTGGTTCGAATGAATCAACAGGATCATATAGATCGCGAATATTGTGAACAAAATTAAGATAAAAAAGAGTATAATTAAGTAAAAACGATCCGCCGTCATTGCGCGATCGCGTGGCTCAAAGTTATGTTTCAAAGTGTAACAAGTGTAACGTGGTGTAATAGAGTGTAATTGTACGCGGTGCTTATTTCCGCTCGGCGTCGCTCGCCTGTACTTCTTAAACGTATTCTCGAGATTATTATCCCGAAAGTGTAATTCTAAACTTATCCTACGGTCGCGTTCGCTCACGATACGCGTGACTCTAATGACTATATTATTATCTTATCTCTAATCAACACACACATAAAATCATATCAAAATAATAAAATAAAACGTCTTTTCTTTTTATTTACAGGGATTGGTACTGCTGTCCCTCCTGGGATTCCGGTGCGTCGGACTGCTGCACCTGCACCACCTCTGTAACAATGACCAGGCTGTCCAAGGCTGTCGTCGGGCCCGGGGATTCCAGCGGGCTGTGAGCTCGCTGTCAACAGGCGCTGCACCTCCTCGAAGTCGATCAAGTCGGTCTGTACCTGGCTATATGGCACTTCCTGCGCCATGGGAGCTGCACTTCTCTGCGTGAGCTGCTGTTTCGTTGAGTCGGGTGCCTCGTCGCCCTTGGCCTGCCCCTTCTGCGCTGTCTGCACCTTTGTAATCGTGTCGCTCATTGCAGTTGATTGCTGGGAGCTGGCACGACTCGAAGCCGGAGTCGAAGGTAAAGCCTTCGATCCCAGCGTCAAGGCGTATCTTAATACAAAATCAGCCAGTGAGTGCTGCTTGGCTCGATTACCGACTACGCCATCGCTGCCCATTGACGCTCATGCGCCTCGTGTCAGCGATCGCAAGAACGTTGCCTCGTCGCCGCTTGCTGAGGGAGTTCCTCCCCTTGGCGCCCAATCTTTTACCACCGATGCAATGCTCCAATCTATTTTAACCAGAATTGATGAGTTGGACAAGAGGTTTGCCGACAGGCTTGACAGATCTGACAAGAGTTTCAGCGCCGCGTTCGAGAAGTCGGATAAGAAGATCTCTGGATTCATAACCCGTCAGGAGGCGGTAAATGCTGATTTTGCGAATAAGCTCAACCAACTTCCTGACGTCATCAAACTCGTCGCGAGTCACGGTGATAGGATCGCTGCATTGGAGGCTCGGGGCTCTGTGCTCCTTGGCTCTCAGGGTGTTGATGTCGCCCTGACTGCTGCGCCGCGTGTCCCCCGAACGTCCGATATTATCGTCTCGGGCATTCCTCACCCTCTAGCCTTAACAGCCGATGAATTAGTAACCGGTGTTTTTCACGCGCTCGGCGTGCCTCGGTTGATCTCGGATGTTTTGGAGACGCGTGGCGTGGCTGAGCGTGGTGTGTCTGTGTCGCCGGGTGGTGCGTCGGGATCGTGTCCGGCCGTTGAGCAGGACCGTCCTGCTAATCGAACGCGATCCATAATTGTAGCGCTTAAGTCGCGTGAGATCCGCAACCACATCATCCGAGCCGCCCGTGGTAAGCGCCGGCTTGTGGTGAGTGATGTGTTCCCGGGGGGCTTTCCCGGAAGCATTTACATAAACGAACTGCTTCCAACTCAAACCTACAACTTATTGCGTCGTGCGCGAGCCAAGGCTAAGCAACTTTCTTACAAGCATGTTTGGACTAAAGATGGCCGCATCTTTGTCCGTAAAGCGCAGGGTCTACCCCCTATTTCTATTGATTCTGAGGCCGATCTTGTGGAGCTTCAGTGATCTGTCGCGGCAGATGTGGATCCTCCTGCTTCGCGTGGTCGCCTCAGCATTGCTTGCTTTAACGCCTGCTCCCTTCCTGCCCACTTAGAGTCAATCCAGGCCTTCATCGCTCTCAACTTCTTTCACATTATCTCGATTACTGAAACCTGGCTTCACTCTCATATCTCCGATGATCTTGTTCGCATTCCTGGATATTATTTGTTGCGTGCTGATAGGGATGGCAGGGAGGGAGGGGGTGTCGCTTGCTACATTCACGACTCGTTGCGAGCGCGTGTTCTGGCGTCGTCTTTTCTCGTCTTCTCGAATGAGCCTGAATGTCTTGTTCTGGACATTCGGGGCGATGATTGTGAACCTCTCTTGTTCACGTCAATGTATCGTAGACCTAGGGGAAAGAACTTTTGTAAATATGTTGACACTTTCACTACATTCATGCATAACTACAAAAATATTATCATTTCAGGTGATCTTAACTGTAATCATCTCGCGTCATCTTATGATTCTGATCACCTTAGAGACACGGTCTCTCAGTTGTCGCTCAACATTGTCGACTTGCAATCGACTTTTCACACTTGCTCTTCCGACTCATGGTTAGACGTTTTTATTGTCGATAGCCTTGATAAGGTTCTATCGTTTCGTAAATCGGATGCGCCTTTCATTAATGGTCACGACCTAATTGAGCTGAAGTACACGTTTGTGGTTCCATCTGCCTCGAATCGTACTTTAGTTTGACGCAGATACAGGGATTTCGATGGGCCAGGATTCGTCGAAACTCTCGCCACTACGTTGTCCTCATCTTTTGCTGAGGATTTCAGTCAAATGAATCTTAGCGAGCCTGACTTGGACGACATCTTAAATACCTTAACAGATGACTTCACTTCCAGTCTTGATGAGTATGCGCCCATCCGCACTTTTCGTGTTACTCGCCCAGCCGCGCCTTGGCTTACCGACCAACTTGCTCGCAGAATTCAACATCGCAATCGTCTCTATAATACTGCCCGAAAATCGCGAAACATTCTTGATTTTCATATCTATAAGCAATACAGAAATGATCTCACAGACGACTTGAGACGGGCCAGGGAGCGCTATCACATGGAGAGATTGACTGTTATTGACGTAGAACTACGTCTTTCTCGGGGGGTATGGGGAAATTTGGGGGGCACGACTGCAACGTTTTCTTGCAACGTTTTCTTGCAACGTTTTCATGCAGCGTTTTCTTTTTCTCGAAAAGTATTAAAGAAAAATATACTTTATTATATAGTTTTTGAAAGCTCTCGATGTAAGCTAAATGTTTTCGGGGTTAATTTTTCGATATGAGTAGGTAAGCTATGTTGGTTCTAACCCACCGCGGCGGTGTCAGATTACACAAGGGTATCAGATTTCACGGGGGGGGGGGGAGGGGGTGAGGGGCGGGGGGGATACTGCGGGGGAGGGAGAGGGGGGATACCGCGGGGGCGGGGGAGGGGGGTACCGCGTTTTCATGCGTCGCGGGGGCGGGGGAGGGGGGTACCGCGTTTTCGTGCGTCGCGGGGGCGGGGGAGGGGGGTACCGCGTTTTCGTGCGTCGCGGGGGCGGGGTACGCGTTTTCATGCGTCGCGGGGGCGGGGGGGGGGGTATCGCGTTTTCCGGCGCCGCGGGGGGGGGGGGCCGCGTTTTCGCCGCGCCGCGGGGTGACCGCGTTTTCCGGCGCCGCGGGGTGAGGGGGCCGCGTTTTCGCCGCGCCGCGGGGTGACCGCGTTTTCGCCGCGCCGCGGGGTGAGGGGCGACCGCGTGCAACGGCCGCGGCGGTCCGCGTGACGTCACCCGCTCGCGTTCCCGGCCCCCGTTCGCGCGCGGTCCCTCTCGCTCCCGACCCCCGTTCTCTCGCGCCCCTGTCCCCCGTTCGCGCGCGTCTTCTCGTTTGCGCGCGGTCCCTCTCGCTCCCGGCCCCCGTTCGCGCGCGCGGTCTCCCGTTCGCGTTATCTCCCCCGTTCGCGCGCGTTTTCTCGTTCGCGCGCGGTCCCTCTCGCGTTCCCGGCCTTCGTTCGCGTTATCTCTCCCGTTCGCATATCTTTTCTTCGCAAACGATATTTAATCGTTTAGATTTTCGCGATATTTAATTTCTAATATTACATTTAAGTAGACGAAGACAGCTTAATTCTAATGACAGGGAACGGAAAATGAAAAGGAAAAATTGTTTTACCATATTATATGCATTTATTTCTCATGTAGCGCATTATACATAATAGTATCTAAAGCGTAGACTAATAATTCACAATCAATAATTGAATTTTTATCGTAAAATTCACGCAAGATTCTAACTGCATTACATTTATCGATGATATAATTTTGGCGTAAAATGCTTACAAAATGTTTAAATTTTTCACTTACGCCATGAACATTTTGGCATAGTTGAAAATACACATTCTCGACGCAATGTTCTAGTTCGAACAGGAAGAGTACGGTTGACGGTTTCATGTATAAGCTGGTATCGCACGACGTCAATTTTATAATATCTGCGTCACGTATTTTAACAAGCTCCAGATCTCGAAACGCAAGCGATGATGGCGCCGGTGACTGCACGAGTCGCTGTATATCTGCACGTTTTTCGATGAGAGCCGTCCACGTTGCATGAGGCAGAATTATCCGATTGCCTCGGTTATCACCAATAAGTATATCCACAGAGGATATAGGTCCCGCGCTGATTCCAACATCCAAAAATTTGTATCGATGTCAGGGCAAATCTTCTTCCCAAAATACGTGGCGTGTGGCGGGGTTTATCAAAACTGAAAAAATACAAATATATAATAATAAAAGTTCTTTTTTGCACAAGTATATACGAAAATTAGCAGTACTTACTTATTGTGCTGTTTCTCGCACGTTTCGTCCTGAATCGGAACGTACATGTTCGAGCTGGAGTAGATAAAATCCACAGATCGAATGGGATACAAACATTGGCGGACCTCTTTTTATTTTGCACTCCCCTCCACATTGTAAACAGTAGTCGTTTCCAATAGGTTGATGTGACACCCGTGATCTCCAGATGTACCCATGTGTTGATCCTTCATCATAAACATTACGAACACTGCCACGAACCATACACCAACATGTTTTAACGTATGAGTCCAGAATATCCCAATTATGTTCAGTTCTAGCGAAATGCCATACAGAATGCGTGGGACACAGTGTTTTATTGCCAGTAAGCACGTTTCGAAAACCGGCCTCTCTGCCACGAAGCAAACGCACCATCGACGAGCAATAGCGTCCGTCCGTTCCCATACTCTCTTTTTACAGATATATCAACTCTCAAATGCCGTTTCAAACTCTCGACTGCGCGCTAGAATCCTCGCAGACCATTTATACGTACACAAAAATGCGAATCTTGCAAATAGCGCCAATGTACGGCTGCTGCATGGTGACCACCACCACAATCCACATAAATGTGATATCGTTGTCTAGAACGTGATGAGATCACCTCATCGGGCAATAGCATCAAATATGATTTTTTCAAGAACATGTCGCGACGTGTCTCGCGATGATTTCATCGAACACGTGCAAAACTGCAAATTTTGCATTTTTCTGGTCGATGTACGGCTGCTGCATTGATACAGATCAAATCACCGAAAGTCACGTTATTGTTTTCAAGAATATACGTGTCTCGCGATGATTTCATCGAACACGTGCAAAACTGCAAATTTTGCAATTTCGCATAAGTCAATGGTACATTATTGATATCAAGAACATACGTGTCTCACGATGATTTCATCGAACACGTGCAAAACTGCAAATTTTGCAAATAGCGCCGATGTACAGCTGCTGAGATGAAATTAAATATGCTAGCAAACGATGCATCATTAGTAGAATATAAATTGACGAATCTGGGGGGGGGGATACGCTCAGTAGTCGAGAATTGGAAGTCGTGAGTACAATTGTGTCAGAAAGAAGATCGTGCAATAATATGGAGCAAAAGTTGTTGGACCAATCCGCCCTTTTAAATTCGTGGGAAGAATTTACCGCGTGGGAGCAACGATGCGACGAGTTTATCGAATCGTTGGAAGAACAAAGCCGAATTAAACGGCCACGATTATCGATCGGTCTCAAACAGTCGTTGATTGCTTGTATCGCACGACTCGAAGGTCTGTAAGATTCGGTACGTCAACGTTTCGTGCATGTGGGTGCCGGATACAGTGCGAGTGAGACAGGACTCAGATGGCGCGAGATAGATACGGCTTTTGAAAGTCGTATACTGACCGGTGTGGTGATAAATTCGAAACACATCGACCCACGTCAATTTCTCAAAGATGCGAGAGACATTGTACTCATTCATGTGCGGAACGTCATGCAACGACACGACAATGTAAAGATAAACACAATGTTTAATGGTGAATTTGTTGCGGGTGACAAACGCGCGAATAAAAGTATTGCTACGAGAAACAGTGAACTCTTTCGTATGTCCGATCTGCGCGAGTGGTACAAGCGACGCGTTATCGAGCCTACCCTAGCATCGCTGGAGGAATTCCAGGAACGTGATAGCGGATGGGCGTTGTCGCGTATACTGAATTTAACTGTTAACGTAAACAAGTACAATCCATTGCACGCAGGGTGTCTTGTGGAAATACCGCGAGAAATTAAAAAGAAGAAAGCGGTGATAAACGTGCGATCAAGAGACAATGCATGTTTCGCATGGTCAGTGACGGCTGCTCTGCATCCAGCCCAAAGACATGCAGAACGAGAGTCGTCATATCCACATTACGCGTCGGTGCTAAATCTTACAAACATTAAGTTTCCAATGACGTTGGATCAAATTAAAAATTTTGAAAATTACAATGACATCTCCATCAACGTGTACGGCATCAAGAAAAAAAACGAGGAACTTGCTATCGTACCAATACGGCTCACCGACAGAAAGATGGACAGGCATGTAAATCTGTTGTACGTGCATGACGACAACGTGGGGCACTTTGCATGGATCAAGAACTTATCCCGCCTCGTGAGCTCTCAATTGAGCAAGAATACGAACAAAAAATACTTTTGCGATCGGTGAGTATAGGTCCTAATAATTAATAAAAATAAATCTTACTTAAAAAATATATAAAAAATTTCATTATTTACAGATGTTTACACTATTTCTACACGAGCGAGAAATTGGAAGCCCACACCGTCGACTGTCTGGAGATGAACGACTGCGCGATCAAGTTACCGAGCGATAACGACAAGTGGTTGGCCTTTAAGAATCACAACAGGAAGGAACGAGTTCCGTTTATCGTATACGCCGACCTGGAATGTACCCTGGAGAAGATGGAAGCGGATCCGGAAACGTCCAGGTACACGTATCAACATCATCGCGTGTTTAGCATAGGGTACTACGTGCGTTGCTCGTACGACGACTCGTTATCAATGTATCGGTTTCGTCGCGATAAGGATTGCGTCGCGTGGTTCGCCGAGGAGCTAAGACGTTTAGCTCACGATGTAAAGACAATCTTGTCCACTAATTTGCCCATGGCGGATTTCACGCGAGACGAGTGGGAAAAGTTTAACAGCGCAACGCACTGTCACGTGTGCGAAAAACCGTTCGAGCCAGACGAGCCAGACAACGTGCGAGTACGCGATCATTGTCATCTGACCGGTCAGTACAGAGGTCCCGCGCACTCAAACTGTAACTTAAATTATAAAGATTCACATTGTATTCCGATAGTTTTTCATAATTTATCAGGCTACGACGCGCATTTTATTATAACGGAAATAGCAACAGCATACGAAGGACATGTAGACTTACTCCCAATTACAAAAGAGAAATACATTTTGTTTACGAAAAACGTTAAAAGCACCGAAGATAAAGATAAGAAAACTTGCGTTAAATTGCGATTTATCGATTCGTACAAGTTTCTCACCGCTAGTCTCGACAAATTGGCATCTTATCTTAGCAAGGATAAACTGCGAATATTGCAACGCAAATTTTGTAAATTATCCGCAGAAAATTTTGATTTGTTGACACGAAAAGGCGTATTTCCGTACGAGTACATTGACTGCGTCGAAAAGTTGGAGGACTCGTGCTTACCATCGCGCGACTCGTTTTACAGTTCATTGACAGGTGACACCGTATCCGAGAGCGATTACGCGCACGCCGTCAACGTCTGGCAGCGGTTCTCCATTCGAACGCTCGGTGACTACAGCGATTTATATCTCAAAACCGATGTCTTGCTGTTGGCCGATATCTTTGAAAATTTTCGCGATAGCTGCGTCGCGAGTTATGGACTCGATCCCGCCTATTATTATACTCTACCGGGTTTTACGTGGGATGCTATGTTGAAGCATACACGTATCAATTTCGAATTGCTCACCGACATTGACATGGTCATGTTTATCGAACGCGGTATACGCGGCGGTTTGAGCCAATGTTCGAACAGATACGCGCTGGCCAACAACAAATACATACAGTCGTACGATCCAGCGAAACTATCATCGTATTTGATGTATTTTGACGTAAACAACTTATACGGCTGGGCAATGTGTCAACCATTGCCATATGCAGATTTTCAATGGGTCGACGACGTAACCAATTTTAATGTTACGGATATCGCGTTGGATTCCTCGATAGGCTACATTCTCGAAGTTGACATGAAGTATTCGCAACATCTTCACGACGCGCACACTGACCTACCGTTCTGTCCAACGCGCGATAAACCACCAGGTAAGCGGCAGAACAAGCTCCTCGCAACATTATACGATAAGAAACGTTATGTAATACATTATCGCAACCTGCAGCAGTGTACTCGTCACGGTCTTCGTATATCAAAGATTCACCGCATATTGAAATTCGCGCAATCTCCATGGCTTCGCGATTATATTGAACTAAATACGAAATTTAGAACATTGGCCAAGAATGATTTCGAGAAAAATTTATACAAATTGATGAACAACGCTGTGTTCGGCAAAACCATGGAGAATGTGCGGAATCACGTTGACGTGCGACTCGTGACTCATTGGGAGGGTAGATACGGCGCGGAGGCAATGATCGCGAAACCGAATTTTCATAGCCGAAGCGTCTTTTCGGAGAATTTAGTAGCGATAGAAATGCGAAAACTCGAGGTGAAGTTCGACAAACCAATCTACGTGGGTATGTGCATCCTCGATATATCCAAGACATGTTTGTACGAATTTCATCACGAGTATATGTTACCGTTGTATCGCGAAAAGTGTAAAGTCACGTACACTGATACTGACAGTCTCATTTATCACATCGAGTGCGACGATGTGTATGACACCATGAAGCGCGACATTAATAGATTTGACACTAGCGATTACGCCGTCGATAATGCGTACGGTATCCCACTCGCCAATAAAAAAGTTCCGGGTTTGATGAAAGACGAAAACAACGGCGCGATAATGACTGAATTTGTCGGGCTTAGAGCAAAGATGTACGCCTTGCGAGTGAACGGTAAGAAAGATACGAAAAAGGCTAAAGGTGTTAAGAGTAACGTCGTAGCCAGGTCGATAACGTTCGACGATTACACGCGATGTCTGCGCGACGAAATTGAAATGACGCGACAGCAGGCTTGCATAAGATCCAAACAACACGAGGTGTACACCGTGTCCGAAACGAAAATAGCACTAAGTCCGTACGATGATAAACGATACATTATACCCGGTTCTACCCAGACGTTGCCATGGGGGCATAATAAAATACCTTAAATATATATATATTGTAATTACATTTAGATATTTATGAAAATAAATGACTCATTTGTATGTATAATATGTTTTTATATTGTAATAAATTTTTTACAATACATTATTCTTGTGTATCCACGAATTGTGTGAATTATCAAATCCTAACCACTTTACATAAACCTAATCCCCCCTTTTGCGCAAAACTTTTTCAACGAGATACACGTCGGGATTAGCAACGCGATGTAACTCGTATTCGTAGAAGCCGCCGGCGACGGGTTTTCCGCAGGAATCTTCCAACAGATACGTCACGGGATTAGTTTTCTGCACTTTGACGATTTTAAACACTTCCGTGGTCTAATTTGGCGTGTATCCTTTCTCGAAGATTGTCTTGAATTTACTCACGCGTACCGAGTCGCCCACTTTAAATCGCGCGGGAGCAGCGATCTTTACATGACTGTACACCGTTGTTAGGAGCTTGTCGGCGATCGCGGGGGTAACATCGATAGGTCGCATGCCGATAGTTCGATGCTTTCGCGCGTTGTAATCCGATACGAGACCCGGCAGCAAGTCGATCCATTTGTAATTTCCATTGAGCGTAAACATTTTCCACATGTCGTTCTTGAGCGTGCGATTGAATCGTTCGACGACCGATGCCTTCATTACGGAATAGGTCGAATAGTGATTGATATTATGTTTCTTCAAGAGTTTCTGCACGTTTGCGTTGTAAAATTCTTTGCCCTTGTCAGTCTGCAGATTTTTCGGACATCTTCCGCTGTCTCGAATTATTTTCGCAATCACCGTAGTAACCTCGGTTCCGCTCTTGGCCTTGAGCGGTACGGCCCATGCGTGCTTGCTCAGCACGTCGATAACGGTGAGTATGTAGTGGTAGCCTCTGTTGAATCGCGTGTATGGGCGCATCTCGACCATATCCGCCTGCCACAGGTCATCGTATCCGCGCACTATGACGCGTCTTCGCGAAAAATTTCTTCTCGCAGGAGCGTGTAATTCTTCCACCAGCCTCCGTTTCTCAGTTGATTGCTTCTTACTAGCCATGACGATGACGCGCAACTGACGCAGAGATCAGATGTACGTTCTTATCTATTCGCGATGATACGCGATAATTACTTCTTGAATCATCTTTTGAAGTTCGTTTAAAGTAATTTGCACGTCATTCTGGAATGCAACCATCTTTCTCTCGATTTCATCCTGCCGATCTTTCAAAATTTGCACGCTCTGCTGCACGTAACGTTTATTGTCCACATCGCCATCATCTACAGGCGGCGCTATCCGTCGAATCTTGCGCGATTTCGCGTCAAAGTCGGTGGCGACCACGCAAAGAGCCTTAACGCGCACGTAATTTCTGATTAATCCTCTCCATTGACAGTACGGTTCCGCACCGCCTCTTCCGAGCGATATACCAAACTTGTTGATCGGCATTTCGATGTTGATTGAATGACTCGCCGACGCGCGTTTTAATTTATAATAAGTCCAGCCTCGCGAAGTTCCTCGATAATCGACAGGATTTCGTTATCGTGACCGGTGTGACCGGCAAGGCGCGAAGCTTCGAGCAATCGGAGACGATCTACAAGCTCGTTGGGATCGTCCCAATGAACATAGTCGATCTTATTGTCGTTTAATGTCATGGCACGCGGTATACCTTTTCCAGCTTTTTTACCAGAAATCAGCGGTGCAATTATATGATCAATCTTGTTGCCGTTTAATGTCATGGCACGCGGTATACCTTTTCCAGCTATTTTACAAGAAATCAACGGCGCGATTATATTTGTGTATTTGGGTCCTCTGTTGCCATTTATTTGAGCATGAGCATCGTGATTGCGTTTATGAGCACTCGTCGTCAACATAATGCTCTTGTATGTTTGCATGTCGTCCTCCGTGTAGATGTCGTAATCGGGAAGTTTCTTAAAAATCAACTCGTAAAGACCGCGTGTGCCAGCGTATCGTATACCATTGATAATTATGTTGTCCGCGTTGTCCACGTCAAAACGTTTATTACCTAGCATCATTCCATCGTTGCTGAAATAAACGCCGTATACGGTGTCTATACCGCTTTCTTGATCACCACTGAGAACTGCCCCGACGTACTTATGGCTCAATGGACCCAAGCGATCTCACAACATTTCTCGACCCTCAGATGTTTGCAACTGCTCCCGAACAGACGTCACGAGTGAGTCATCCGTGGTTTCGAAAACATCCTCGTTTGCGAGTGATTTGACCATTGGGGGTTGCACGGAAGGCGCTGAGGTTATCGGCGGTTCATTCAATGAATCTTTCGATTTACGCGGTTGTAAAATTTTGGGTATTTCGCTCAAATTAGATGGCATATTTATCGATCGTTTCAACGTAACCAGAGTTGAAGCCATTACAGAGTCGTTAAACGAGGCGTTTGGTCGTTTTCGTTTGAGCTTTGGCTCGTCGTCTTCCCACGCCGTTTCATTCTTAATCTTTGACACATCAGATTCCTTGCCAACGGTGTTTTCGGCAATCTGCCTTAGAGGCTCGATGATGGGCTTAAAGTGTCTCTCCAACGCGATATCTTCCTCCATTTTACCCGTTTTCAAGGCGTGATACTTTTTGCGAATCGAATTGCTTGTTTTTGCAATTTGATTTGCTATCCTCTCGCGCTCTCTAATTTCCTCGCTGCTGTCCATGTTGCGATAACGTTGTTCAATCGATGCGTCGACGACAACTAAGCACGTTTCGGTATCGCAAAGTCGTTAAATCCTTTTCTGTATCGACCATTCGAAATCGCGCTGTCCTTGTCTATCACCACAAATCCATACTTTTGTTGCCAACATGTATGACACAATTTACTGAAATCATCGTAAGACATATCTGTGTTTACGTGATCGTTGTATATGTGTTTCAGATTGGTACCATCCTGTTTAAACAGAATCAATAAATTCGCGTTGTCTCGTATAAGATGCTTCGGTATCTTTGCATACGTCTGACAAAGATAGAAGGAGTCAACGTGCGCGTGCCGGCCCATTGCAAAGTATTCTCTTATCGTATCCTGCTTGTCGCACGCCACGTCATCAAAGATAAAAATAGAATTCGGGAGCGCCTCGCTCGGTGGAATGACGTCACTGTTATTCGAAAACGTAAAGTAGCCAATCTCTTCTATCGGTGTTAGTATATTCTCCAAATATCGATATTTCGGTTGTTGCAATGATTTCTAGTACACATACACGTTCTCGAAACGTACACCGTGCGGACTTTCCAGCAAGCTTATCAAGACGTTTGTCTTGCCGCAATTCGACGGACCGCAGATGATACCGCGTATAGAAATCGGTAGCACGTCTCCATGTTTGCGTACCTCTTTCGTTAACTGTATCCTATCGTCAAAGTTTGTCACTTTGATCGTCCGCGATTGTCGTACGAACCGCATTTTATCTCCCTTCCACAACGAATGAAAAACAGTATTGAGAAAGCTGGCCTATTTATAGAGGCGCGTAGAGCTGAGATGCTCAGTCTTTAAAATGTTTTTGCTCGTGTCGGATAACAGCGATATTTACGATTTAACCGCCGAGCAGTTGAAGTATATACCAAAGGCCATTCTACTACGACAGTTTTATAATTACATAGATTATTTGTGGGATAAGCTTCCCGAACATATCAAGGCAGATTCCGAGGTTCAGCAATATCGTCGCTGTTTAAAACATTATAATTTGCCGAGTCAGCAAACGCACATCGACGGTCCGCCACCGTTGATAAAAAACTGCGGCGAATGCCGCCGAAGATAGGTCGAGGTCTGCTGAATCGCGCGATAAATGCGCTTCCGATCGAATTACATATCCCCGGCTATCAATTTTGCGGTCCGGGAACTCATTTAGAAACACGATTGGCAAGAGGTGATCGGGGTATCAATCCATTGGACGCAGCGTGCCGCGAGCACGACATAGCCTACTCGCGTAGCAACGATCTCGCAGAACGACACGTGGCAGACAATATACTCGCCGCGAAAGCGCGAAAACGTGTCACCGCGAACGATTCGACTCTCGGAGAGAGAGCTGCAGCTACAGCCGTCTGGGCGGCCATGAAGGCTAAAACGAAACTCGGTATGGGTTTGAAAACGAAGAAAAAAGAAGAAGAACAAGCGAATACTTCCGGTAGCGAAACGCGGCGGTATCCTACCGATCCTGCCGTTGTTGGGGGTTCTCGGTTCGTTGGTCGGTGGAGCGGCGGGAGTCGCAAAGGCCGTGAATGATAACAAAGCCGCGCGACGTCAGCTGGAAGAGATGCAACGTCACAATCGCGCCATAGAAGGTCACGGACTTTATCTCGCTCCGTACAAACGCGGACGGGGAGTCTCGAGAAAAAAAAAAACGTCGAAGATACTCTAAAAATCCCCAAGGGTGTAACTACCAACGTGCAATTGCAACAACTTGCAAAACGTATGCGCATTCCATACTTTCAAGGTATTTTCATGCGCGACTCGTTACCGATCGGTGGTATACGTCGAAACGAGAGCGGTATCGTGAATTTGGATAATGCTGAGGGACCGGGTACTCACTGGGTGGCGTACGCGAAGAGGGGTGATCGCGTCATATATTTCGACAGTTTCGGCAATCTTCGACCGCCGAAAGAATTGGTGCGATATTTCGAACCGAGCGTGACGAAGATAGAGTACAATCGCACGCCTTTTCAGCGCTACGATCAGAGCAATTGCGGACAACTGTGTCTGCGCTTTCTACAGTCGGTTGACAATCAATTTAAAGAACGGCGTTACGATGTTTAATCTCAGTATTCGTTCAAACATGTCACTGACATTTACGCTCACCGGCAAGAGCAGCATCCTCGCGGTGAGCTACTTTCCCGCCGTGGATTTGAGCGATGGCGATTACGAGCTCGGTCTGACAGATTTTGAAACCTATAACACGATACCAAATGTAAATTCGTCGAACAATAAATTCTACTATGACGATGACGATGACGACAACAAGGAGATTACCATTCCCGAAGGATCGTACGAACTGCGTGATATAGACATGTATCTGAAACGCGCTCTTTTATGGAACCAATCCAATATTGTCTCGACAAACGAAGATGAACCGCACCCATTGATTGTTATTCGGGCTAATAACAATACGATGAAGAGCGAGATCAAGTGCGCTTATCGGATAAATTTCACCAAACCGAACAACATTGGATCGCTGCTGGGATTTTCAGCGAATCGCGTGCTAGAGTCGCGACAATGGCACGTATCGGATGTTCCGATAAATATCGTCAACGTAAACATTATTCGCATAGAGTGTAACGTGACCGCGGGTGCGTACAGCAACGACAAGCACGTGCACACGATACACGAGTTTTCACCGAGTGTGCCTCCTGGATATAAGATATCGGAAACGCCGGCACAGATCATTTACCTTCCGATCATCGTACGGAGCATTTCGGACTTGACGCTTCGCGTCGTGGATCAGGACGGTCGATTGATTGATTTTCGTGGAGAGGAGATCACCGTTAGACTGCATGTACGAAGACGACAGCGATAACGTGAGATGCTCGTACTGAACGAAGCTGAGCAGGTGCAACAGACGAGAAACAAAATTAGAGAGACAATCCGATCGCCAAAGAAGAAACTCACCGCGTCGAACGTTGAATTTTTGAAATCATTGGGTTTCGCCGTACGAAATGGCTAATATCTTAAACATTGGAGGTGAACCGATCTTTGACGACAGCGTCGTCAAGATTGAGACACACACGTACAATCCGTACGCCAACACAACGTTTGGACATAACGATGAGATAAGAATACCCATACAACAGCAGGATTTATACACGTTGCCGTGCGAGAGCTTTCTCTACGTTGAAGGAAGATTGACGATAAAGAGAAAAAATGACGAGTCTGAGACAACGCTTGCGAATAATTGCGTGGCGTTCATGTTTGACGAAATTCGATACGAGCTCAATGGCGTGGAGATTGATCGCAACAGAAACGTTGGAATAACCAGTACCATCAAGAACTATGTATCGTTTACAAATGACAAAGCAAAAATTATGCAAAATGCTGGATGGGACATTTCTCACCCGGAGGAATATTTCAACTATTGCGTACCGCTCAACACATTGTTGGGCTTTTGCGAGGATTACAAACGCGTGGTTGTTAACGCTCGTCACGAATTAATTTTTATACGAGCGCGCAGCGATAACAATTGCATTGTGGGAAATCCGGCGACGGAGCCGGAAATTGAATTGTTTAAAGTACAGTGGCGAATGCCTCACGTCACATTAAACGAGATCAATAAGCTATCCATGCTACGGGCCTTGGAAAGCGGGCGATATCTTAGTGTTAGTTTCCGTTCGTGGGATCTGTATGAGTATCCTATGTTGCAGAGCACGACCAAGCATTCGTGGGCCGTTAAAACGGCGACTCAGCTGGAGAAGCCGCGGTACGTTATCTTTGCGCTGCAGACCGGACGCAAGAATATCATGTCGCAAGATGTTAGCGTATTCGATGACTGTAACTTGACCAACGTGAAACTTTATCTAAACTCTGAATTTTATCCGTACGATGACTTGAATCTGGATTTTGGCAAAAATCGATACGCCGTCCTTTTCGATATGTATGCGCGTTTTCGTAAAACTTATTACGGATACGACTGCTTCGATACGCTTTGCACTGTAGTTACATTCCTGACAAAAGGACCTTTTGTTGTCATTGATTGACAAAACGAATCTGTCAAGAGCGCCACCGTGGATGTGCGAATAGAATTTGACTGTAAAGAGAATGTACCGGCAAATACTACCGCCTATTGTATCGTCTTACATGATCGCGTAATCGAATACTGTCCGTTGTCGAACGTAGTGCGCAAAATCATGTAAATTGTAATATCAGCGGATATTGCGATATAAGAGGCACTGATGTACCACGATACAGCTACAGATTGCTCCGTCGTTTCGTCATGATCGTACCAACGTTTGTCGATCTGCAAGGATTCACCGTCAGGATGAAATTTGTCGTAAAGGAGGTGGCGGTTCTGAGAAACGGGGCCGTTTTGGCGCATTACATTTTTACATGTCCCATGCCATGGAGTCTCCTCATGAAATCCGACAAGTCGTGCGCTTCCTGGTTGATTGCAAATCACCATGGACTACGATGGGAGGATGGAAACGTACCGTACAGCATGGCGAAACATCTAATTACATCGGCCGTGCTTGGAGAGGGTGACGAGACGTCGACTCTTGTGTACGTTAAGGGATGTCAGAAACGAGAATGGCTGGTGGATCTACTTGAGAATAAAGCGAGAAAAAATCTAAACATTGAGACTTTGGATGCGGATTATGAAGATATCGAATCTTTAAATAATCTAGATGTTACTAATACTATAAGATGTGAAAAACATGTTAAGAATTGCGCGTTACAAAATGTATTAAAAATATCTAACTGGTGGTCGCGACACCAGAAATATGTATGATTTTTTTTTTTTTTTTTTTTTAAATAAACTATAGATGTATACACATATAACTGTTTTATTTCTTTTTCCCACATAATATAGATGTTTTAGTTGTTTAAAAGATGTTTAATATCTATTTTTAAAGGTGTTTTAGCTGTTTGATAGCTGTGTAATAGCTGTTTTTAACGCTGTTTTAGCTGTTTAATAGCTGTTTTTTAGTTGTTTTGAAAGCCGTTTTAGTTGTTTTGAAATATGTTTTAAAGATGTTTAATAGCTGTTTTAAAGGTGTTTTAGCTGTTTGATAGCTGTTTAATAGCTGTTTTAACGGTGTTTTAGCTGTTCGATAGCTGTTCGATAGCTGTTTTGACAGTTATTTTAGTTGTTTTGAAAGCCGTTTTAGTTGTTTTTAAATATGTTTTAAAGATGTTTGATAGCAGTTATACAGATCAAATGACCGAAAGTCACGTTATTGTTTTCGTGAACATACGTGTCTTGCGGTGTCTTCGTCGCAGGACACGTGCAAAACGAACGCGAGCGAGAGGGACCGCGCGCAAACGAGAAGACGCGCGCGAACGGGGGACAGGGGCGCGAGCGGGTGACGTCACGCGGACCGCCGCGGCCGTTGCACGCGGTCGCCCCTCACACCGCGGCGCGGCGAAAACGCGGTCACCCCGCGGCGCGGCGAAAACGCGGCCCCCTCACCCCGCAGCGCCGGAAAATGCGGTCACCCCGCGGCGCGGCGAAAACGCGGCCCCCTCACCCCGCGGCGCCGGAAAACGCGATACCCTCTCCCCCGCCCCCGCGACGCATGAAAACGCGTACCCCGCCCCCGCGACGCACGAAAACGCGGTACCCCCCCTCCCCCGCCCCCGCGACGCACGAAAACGCGGTACCCCCCCTCCCCCGCCCCGCGACGCATGAAAACGCGGTACCCCCCTCCCCCCGCCCCCGCGACGCACGAAAACGCGGTACCCCCCTCCCCCCGCCCCGCGGTATCCCCCCTCCCCCTCCCCCGTGGTATCCCCCCTCCCCCTCCCCCGCGGTATCCCCCCCTCCCCCTCCCCCGCGGTATCCTCCCCGCCCCTCACCCCCCCTCCCCCCTCCCCCCGTGAAATCTGATACCCTTGTGT
Organism: Temnothorax unifasciatus; assembly: GCA_030770225.1. Taxonomy (NCBI): domain Eukaryota; kingdom Metazoa; phylum Arthropoda; class Insecta; order Hymenoptera; family Formicidae; genus Temnothorax; species Temnothorax unifasciatus. Next base: position 44,408 of record JASTWK010000680.1, on the reverse strand, counting down.
AATCTGACACCGCCGCGGTGGGTTAGAACCAACATAGCTTACCTACTGATATGGGTTTATTCAAATTTGGGGTGCACGACTGCAACGTTTTCTTGCAACGTTTTCATGCAACGTTTTCTTTTTCTCGAAAAGTATTAAAGAAAAATATACTTTATTATATAGTTTTTGAAAGCTCTCGATGTAAGCTAAATGTTTTCGGGGTTAATTTTTCGATATAGGTTTTTTCTCGAAAAGTATTAAAGGAAAATATACTTTATTATATAGTTTTTGAAAGCTCTCGATGTAAGCTAAATGTTTTCGCAATTTAATAAATAAATAAATGAATGAATAAATGGATGAATGGATTTAATAAATACATAAATGAATGAATGAATGGATGAATGGATGAATGGATGAATGGATGAATGGATGAATGGATAAATGGATGAATGGGTGAATGGATTTAATAAATAAATAAATGAATGAATGAATGGATGAATGGATGGATGAATAAATGGATGAATGGATGAATGGATGAATGGGTGAATGGATTTTTCTGATCCATCCAGGTTATGGCGAACTTGCCAGTCTTGGTCTCATCGAGTCTCCTCTATCTTCTCCGCTCAACTTTTTTTCTCGTGATATTTTAAATGCCCATTATGCTTCCATCTCCAACTGCTTTCCCTCTTGTACACTTTCTCAATTTTCCGACATCATCTCATCCATAGTACCTGACGCTCCACTTTTCAGTTTTTCTCAGATCACCTTTGAGGACCTTAGCTCTTTTGTCTCCACTTCTTCTGTTTCCCTTGCCTCGGGCTACGATCAATTACCACGCCATAGCCTTGGCCCTGCCCCGGATTGGTAATCTCCTTACCTCACTTTTTAATTGTTGTCTCAAATTCAGTTACTTCCTGTCTTTGTGGAAGCGAGCTATACTTCGCCCGCTCTCCAAAGTTAAATCTCCTGCTTCTCCTTCAGACACGAGGCCTATTGCTAATTTGTGTGAACTCTCTAAATTGTTCGAAAAAATTCTACACCGCCAGATCTCGGACTTCATAGTCACTCATCATATTCTCGACGATCGGCAATCCGGTTACCGGAAAGGCTATTCCACCCAGTCCGCTTTGCTGCGGTTGTTCCATGACATTAAGTATGGCGTCGACGTGGGTGAGGTGTTGATTCTCGTCCTCTTTGACTTCAGCAAAGCCTTTGACACGGTCTGTCATTTTCTACTGTTGACCAAACTCAGACAACTAGGGTTTTCTGACTCGGCCCTTAAGTTAATTTTTTCCTATCTAACAGGCCGGTGTCAGGCTATCGTTGACTTGGAGGGCGTGTTCTCTGACTGGCTGTCTGTCACCTCTGGTGTTCCACAAGGATCCGTCTTAGGTCCTCTTCTTTTCTCCTTATTTATCAACAACATTGGTGCCTTCCTTGAATATACCGAGCACATTATATTCGCTGATGATACACAGATCTATCGCAGAAGTCACCTTACAATTAGTCAACTGAACGTTGCTTTACAGCTTGTCGCACATGACGTGGGTATCATCTCAGAATTTGCTGCAACCAATGGATTGACCCTCAATCTTAAGAAATCAAAAGTCTTGATTTTTGGAAGCAGAAGTCATGTTAGTCACTTAAATTTAAATGACCTACTTCTCATTTCAGTTTGCGATACCTCTATCCCATTTGTTACGGAGACTCGAAACTTCGGGGTCATCATGCGCTCCAACTTATCTTGGGAGGGTCACGTTTCACACATTTCAAGAAGGGTACACTTTACATTGCACAAACTGAAATTTCATAAGAATTCATTATCACTTAATCTACGTGTCAAACTCGTGACCACATTGATTTTGCCTTTGTTGGATTACTGCTCTCTTGTATGTCAACGACTTGACTGAGGAGCTAAATACTAGGCTTCAGAGACTCTTAAATTGTGCTATTCGTTTTATTTTTAATGTAGAGCGCGACGAACATATCACGCCTTACCGTCATCGACTGGGGTGGTTGTCGGTCAAATACCGCCGTCTTTACTTTCTTGGTATCGAAATGTTTAAGGTGTCCCATGACTTATCTCCTAGTTACCTCTCGGAAATTTTCGTTGATCACGACCCCTCAGTCAGGCGATCGTCACGACTGGCACTACCGCACTCCTTTCATGTTCCCATCCACCGAACTGAAACCTATCGCAGGTCCTTCCATCTCGCGGGCATCTACTTTTGGAACTCGCTTCCTAATAATGTTGTTTCGGCAACGTCTGTCGCCGGTTTCAAGCTTTACGACTATCTTTTCTCGCTTCAGCGTAGCTCTATCTAGAGTTTTATTAGTCTCTGCCTCATGCATGATCTTATTGGGAGTGTCAACCTATCGCTTACACGTCGATTAGTTTGGGTAACTTTTGGTGTTCATTAATTGTTCTTGCGTTTCTTGTGCGTGGAACTTGAAACTGTTTCCATCGCTCTATGCATCTTTTGCGTACTATTAGCGGTGTGCTTCAACCCTTTTCTTCACTAACGATTCCTCCGCCTGGGTTGAAGTTCCACTGCTGGTTGCTGCTCAATGCACATCTGTCGCTATTATATTATATTATATTATTTATACTGTTTCTCTTATTTTGATTTATTACTTCTGTTCTTATTTACAACTTTTTGTTTTTTTTAGGTTGTTCTACCTCTGTAATTCATTACTTGCCTAAAGTCATTGACTATGGCATAAATAAACTATCAATCAATCTCTCTCTCTCTCTCTCTCTCTCTCTCTCTCTCTCTCTCTCTCTCTCTCTCTCTCTCTCTCTCTCTCTCTCTCTCTCTCTCTCTCTCTCTCTCTCTCTCTCTCTCTCTCTCTCTCTCCTCTCTCTCCCTCTCTCCCTCTCTCCCTCTCTCCCTCTCTCCCTCTCTCCCTCTCTCACAGCTAATTCTGTGTATATTATAATACTATGTAATAGATTATATAAATTGATGTCTCAAAAACTATGCATCGTAGTTCACAAGGTTTCTGATTTTCTGAAGTTTCGCCAATGATGTTTATGTTATGACTTTGACGGGTATGACTTTATGGTTGTTTACATTGAGAGCTGTTTTGGTTTGTTTCTCGTGGAAAATGTATACGTGGAGGCAGCAAGTTAAAAATTATAAAATAGTTGCTAAACTTTAGAGTCGCAAAAAATCCTTTTGGTATATGTCTTTTTTATCTAAAAGGAACCTATTCACAAAGTTTCATCTAAATCGGAGCACGGACGTTTTCGGAAGTTTTGCCAACTTTACAAAACATCGTCATTTTAAGCTTGAAAATTTTAATTATTTATCTATAAGTTCAATTATGTAGATATAAATAAATAAATAAGAATTAAATAATAAAATTTCTTAGTATAACAGTTTATTTACTCTATACTGTCATCGTGCGGACGTTTTATCGCTTCGGTTGATGGACGGCTAATTGAACCCGTTGTGGTCACACCTCCTAAAAATAACGTAGTGGTCACATGGGGTCCAATGGACCCCACGCAGAAAAACAGTTGCCATTTGCGTTCTTTTTGATGTATCGACTCAAACCTTGAACTGGAATTTAGTTTAAGACTTCCTTTTTATAATCCAATAATTTATTTCTCCTTTTTAAAATTTTTTTATGTTGAAAAAACGCAAGAAAAATTTTTTTCGAGAAATTTGACTTTTTTTACAAAAATAATCATCAAAATTTCGATTTTTGAGATAGAGCAAAAAACCTTCCTGCGTTTTACTCTCAAAATAGTATACTTTTAAGAAAAAAATAGTATTATAACGTGCTTTGAAAAAAGTATATTTATTGTACAGTTTGAAGTTATCAATTTTCATGAAACTCGTAAAATCAAATAGGTCAGCTTTGAACGTGTAAAATACAGTAAAAAACTGTTTTTATGAGAAAAACTGTATATTTTATTAATAATTACATTTAAAAAAGTAAAAAAAATTTATAGGAACTGTGAAAAACTACTCTTGACCAGCGCAATCAGTGCAGAAATTCGTCCGATGTTCGTCGCACATGGGTCGTAGACAAGAAAGGCACTGATATTTTGTCTTTCTGTCGCTTTCTCGCTTGCAAAGACCGCTTCTTTTTTTGCTCGGCAACTCAACTCTTTCTGCGGAAGTTGGCTCTCGGGTCTTGCCTAAAATCTCACCGATGCCTATACGATGATATGATATCTATATAAACGTTATAACTATTATTTTGTGGCAAAAAAAAATGACAGTACGTGCACTAATACTTACGTTGTCAATCACACTTTAACGAAAAAAAAATTAATTTTTTAGCACACGTTTTTTTCCGATTTTGCCACACTATGGTCACACGGGGTCTGCTGGACCCCCCAAAAAAAACCGCCCGTACAAATCGATGTCTACAGACGCACTGACGCCACGTTGACTTTTGAAAAGCCTTGAAACTTATTGTAGTACCTTCAAACAACAACAAATGGCGCCACAAGTTCCATGCTAAACCGTCTCTTCGAAGATACGTAGACGCAAAGTTAGCCTGGGATCCACTGGACCCCATGTGACCACAACAGGTGAATGAACATTCTTTAAATGTTCAATCAATGTTGAAGTAGATCCGTGAGTTTGCAGCACCGAATCGCAAATTAGGCACGTTGCCGATTTTCCATCTGCAGCTTTATCACAATGTGCCCATACCCAACTTCTTTTCATGTTTAAATTTCCTAAAATATTTGGTAAAGCATAAAAGAATATATTCAATTTACCCATCAAGTAGGGGAAAGTGAAGTAATTGCGAACACCTAAGGAAAAAGTTAATTAACCCTTCGTGTGTAACGTCTTTTTCGGCAACTGTAACGTGTAACGTCGGGTCACTCGTGTCCGACGCCTAAAAAATACTTTAAAGTGTTCTAAAAAAATCTGAAAAAATTCATGTTACCTTATTAACTATCCTACTTTAAGGATCAATCGCTATATTGCCGATTTTTTTATTTGTTTAAACAATATATTTATATAAACAAATAAAAACGTGAAGAATGGACCATTTTTTTCAAAAAATCGTAACTTTGGCAAAAATTAATATATTTTAAAAATTCAAACGGGAAATTAAAGTTTAAAAATAGTACTTTAAAGAAAAAAATATTAGAAGTATGTATAAATTAATGGGATGCTTAAGTTTTGAGCATCAAAATCACGTTTTTTGAAAGTACGTAAATAGGTGCAAATTACAGTAAAATACACATTTTATTCATTTTTAATTAATTTTATTCATGAAAATGTAATCAATCACAATTTATTTATTACAAAATTATAAAAAAGATAGATCTAAGATAGATAAAATAGATAGATAGATAGATTAATAGATTGATATTTATAGATAACTAAGATTAATCTATCAATTCCCAATGAAAGAACATGAATTTTTAGTAAAAAAAACATCTAAATTAAAATAAACATTTTACTCACCTGCTATTTTTAATCAACGTAACGTGTAATGTCGGGTCACTCGTGCACTTTCAAAATTTCGTCTGGCTCTCACAACGGCTATTTACGCACTAGACCGTCGGCGCTTGGGGAGCTAGTAGCTTAGTAGTATACAATTTTTTTCAGTATAGTTTGGTCCCGCCCCCCCTCCCTTCCTTCGAGCTACAGGGGACAGTCACTTTCGCCAGGGCACGAGTGACCCGACGTTACACGCAAAGGGTTAAAATCGACGATTATTTATCAATTATAGAAGTCTTTATTTTAAATAATATTCCAGTTATTTGGCTGCAAAGTTCAAACTATAATAATTAATATTTATAGATTATAAACATACACTAGAATTTGAAAGTCTTTTCGTAATATGTTTTCTTCTTTTGTTAATTTTTAGTATTCTTTCTTGTTTTCTTTTCTTTCAATTTGTTTTTATCTTTTCTTTTCTAAAACTTCTTTTATAGTTGTCAGTCAATAATATTTATCTTTACGAACGAGTGCGTCCTATGATCACGTGTTATTGAGCGACACTGAATTGACTGAACGTATGTCGGAATTGTCGGACTATCGCTAGGTGCGAGGAAGTGGGGGTTACTTATCTAATAAACCCCACTGTCCCTTAAATCACTTTTGAAGGCTAATAAATGTTTTCTTTTGAACAATGAAAACAAGTAACAAGGTGAATAAAAACGTAAATAATGTTAAAAAATTTTAAATTTTTTATAGTTTATTGATTTATCATTTTCTTTAAATTGATGAAGAATCCACGAACTTTTATTTATTTTCTTCTACGTTCTACAACTACGATACGAAAGTTTATATAAATCCAGATTTTTTGATTCGAAAAATCTCAATTATCATTTTCTAAAGTCTAAACATACATAATAAATAGAAATAAGTAATTTTGAAAGTTTTTAATTTACAGGAAAGGACGCCTTTTTATTAAAAATCAAAATTAAAATTCTTCAACTGCAATGAAAACTATTTTAGCCATTGTTTAACGAAATTTTGCAAAAAACAATAGTTTTTGCGGCAAAATATAAATTAATACCAATATGATATTTGTACATATTTTTAAATATAGAGTATAAAATGTATGAGTCTAATTATTACTGTCGAATATTACTAAATAGTAAATATTATTCTTCGAATATTCGAAGCTTTGAAAAAGTGACAATTCTATAATGTTAATAACAGTCAATCTGATCATTTCTCATCTGCTGAAAGACATTCAGTTTCACGGGATCGAAATTTCAAAATACGTTGAGAAAACCAAAGTGGCTATCTTTTCTAAGAAAAGGTATGTTAAATCGATTCTTAGAAAAGATAGTCACTTTGGTCACTTTACCAGATATTGTTAGCTCTTTTCCACGATGCTGATTGGTTCTCTCGCTGTGCTAACTGCATGAGTGGCTGTTATCGCGAAGTTATATGATAATTCGTATAGAAGGTTATCATTGCAATTTATTTCTAAAAAGTAAAAAATTACAAGCTAAATAGCGCACGCGAAGCGCGCGTCTGTGATGTCTAGTAACTAGAAAAATATGGGGTACAAATGTAATAATTTACGATTTAACACATTTTTGGAAATTTCGAACCTTCGAAGCTTCTTACTTTCGAGGATTCCTTCGAAGCCTTTCAAAGCTTCGAAGCTTCGATCCTTCGAAACTTCGTTCCTTCGAAGATTCCTTCGTTTCTTCGAAGTCTTTCGAAGCTTCAAAGCTTCAATCCTTCGAAACTTCGTTCCTTCAAAGATTTCTTCGTTTCTTCGAAGTCTTTCGGAGCTTCAAAGCTTTGAACCTTCGAAAAAGTAACAGTCCTGTCCTAAAGTGTCTCTTTCTCTCATAACCATTACACACTACTACAATAAACATAATTCTCCCAGTAACCAGTACGGATTTTACATTAATCATTACGATAAAGACCAGAATGATTCCGGTGCAATATTTTAACCCCCCAAAAAATAATAATAATAATTTTTTTCTTTTTTATTTTTAAATAATTTTTATTTTTTTCTAATATTTTTATAGTTTAATTTGTATTCGTAGTTTCGCATATATTCTATTTTATTAATTAAAATTACGCACTGTTTTACAATTTTTAAAACACATTGACGGGAGACGAGATTTGAACCTAAGATTCCGGAATGACTAATACGCTAACGCTGAGCTAACAATCTAATCTACAATAACTATTATGAATCTCATATATCTTTCTGAACTGTTCTGAACTTGCGCGAATATGGAGCCAACAGTAATGGTTACAGAATCGCACATGATTGAATAATGGAACTTCTCAGTAATTATTTCTTTTCTATTATTTCTTTCAGAACTATCGCTTACGATCTTAATCTTTAGATATGTTTTACTATGTTTTTCAGTAGACTTTACTTTTTTTTAGTAAGCATCTGTGTATTGAGATTAAAAGTTGAGAATAAACGAAAATTCAGAGACTGTTACTCTGTTTTTCGGCTCTCAGTGTAGATTTTGCAAGGATAATGTGGAATAAGTCGGGTAATGTGGAATGCGCATAAATATGACGCAGTAAGTTATATCACGCATCTCTATCTATTTATGCAATTGATCAATCAGGTAGTATTAAAAAGAGAAAAGAGTATTGTATGTATGACAGTGTACACACACCTAAAAACATCTCTATCGCGGCGACAGCCAGAACCATAAATCACTCATTTCAGTATCTATATATGGAATTTACTGTTGCTATCCGACGCATTGAGAGAAATGTTTTGTTGAAACAACCAAAATTTTGTTACTAATGCAAAAACTATTTGTTGATATGTGATCAAACAAACCGTTGGTTACCACGCATAATATTATTTTGTTGACTGTTTGGTATAATGTACAATAATCCTTTATGGTAAAAAATTGAATATTTTGTTACCGGAACAATATTTAGGGTAAATGTTTAGTATAACGCTCTCCCCTCCGATTTTCTTAAAACTTTGTAAAATTGTTTATTTCTATGTGTAAAAAACATTCTGAGAAGGAAAATCGTCGCTCAGGTCTCGTTTTTTAAATATTTAATTTCAAAGTTTTGATGTCGGTAAGGTAGGAAAATGATAATTCTAAAATACTGCGCAACTTTATTTGTTACTATATTCACAAATTAAGTTGTCCGCATACTTGTTAACGGTGCCATTTAGGTTAAAATAAATGAAGTTACACGAATTTTTAGCGTTAACAAGTAAAAAACAAAGTTTAATTGATTTTTTAATTCAAGTTAATGTTATAAACAAAAATTTTAAATGTGAATGTAAAAGTAAAGGCTCGCAGGATTAAAAATCAATTAGCAACAAAGGGGCGTCGAGTCGTGACAGGGTGTTAATGTCAATGTATTCTATATTTTAAATGACAAACGTTTCAGTCACATATCGGACCATCTTTAGTGTCGCACACAAAATTAACATTGAAATTAAATTACAATTTAAATCCTAAACTACACGCAAACATTCGTTGGATTCGAAGAATTACATGTTAAAAATTGAAACAAACTATGCGGAACGTTCGTTGATTCGAGGTACGTCATGCTGTAAAATGTGATAATGTAATAAGTACAGTGCATTGACAAAACTATATATAGATGAACAATTTATACATACATAATTCGTTACACTCGTCGTGAAAAATTTGTCAGTCAGCATTTTCTGTGAAGTGTTCTATTACATGATGGAACAAAATACTCGGTGAAGAGAGAACGGAACCGTTTATATAGACAAATGGAGGGAAAGGAAGGGAGAAGACTAGGAAGGGAAAATAAACGGGAGAGAAGGAAGTATGAGAGAACCTAAGAAGGAAACAAGTTGAGAACCGAGAGATAACTCTCCGAAAGAGATTCTGTATCGTTTTGTTTGTTTAACGGGGATGACTGTTGTTTAATATGAATTATTTCAGATATCAACCTCTTTCGGAGTGATGGCTCAATATCCAAAATCTCCACATTGTCCCAATCAAAGTCATGATCAGTCTGCAATCGATGGAAAGAAATAACTGAAGGGGAACCGGATTTTTTATTAATATCTGATCTGTGTTCTTTAATTCTGGTTTTCAATTGCCTTTTACTTTGTCCAACGTAGGTTGCCTCGCAATTTCTACAAGGAATTTTGTATACTATGTTACTGTGGGATAGCTTGTCAAGATTGTCTTTGCCCGTTTTGATGAACTTTTTTAGAGGATGTGCAACCAAGAATGCAATCTCTGCATTTTTAACAAACCTCTTAAATTTCTCAGACGTGGATTTGACATAAGGAACGGTGAAGAATTTTCTGCTTTTTGATGAAGATTCAACACTCTTTTTCATAAAAAATTGTGTAAGTCTTTTTTTAATAGAAGAAAAAATAAAAGGCAAAGGATAACCGTTTTCCAAAAGCATCTGAATGATAAAATTAAAATTCCTTGTATGAAATTGCAGATGTAAGATCGACAAAATCTTATCAACAAGTCCCACAATGATGCCACGTTTATGGGAGATAGGATGGTGTGAGTGGAAGTTTAGGTATCTACCCGAGAAGGTGGGTTTATGGTACCAATCAAACACGAATTCTCCATCTCTCACCATCACTGTAACATCAAGGAAATCAAGCTTGTTGTTTTCGCTAACTTCCATTGTGAACTGTACTCTTCTATCCTGCAGTGTAATGTCAGCAATAATTGATGAGAACGGAGAACCCATAGGAGAGCCGAAAATCTGTCTATATACACGATTGTTAAAAGCAAAAAACGTAGAGTTTAACACCAAATAGACACCCAATATAAATTCGTCAATCGGAATCTGGGTTCCCTCACAAATACAGTCCCATCTTTTCTCAATGCTATTGATAGCCAAGTCAGTAGGCACATTGGTAAAAAGAGAGACCACATCCAAAGAAATCAGTTCATAATTTGATTCCAATGTAATGTCGCCCAACTCCTCCACCAACTGAGCAACTATTTTTTAGGTGTGTATTCGGAAAAGTAATGTTGTTGTGAATAATATTATGCAAATATGAAGCTAACACGTAAAAGGACTGTTAATCGATGAGACTATAATCCTGAGTGGACAACCCGGTTTATGTATCTTAGGTAAACCGTACGCTCTGGGAAGAACACCGTCTGTAGTAAGTAGTGATCTGTATTCTTGGCCCGAGATATACTTCTTCCTCTTCCATCTCGTCAGCAACTCACGGAGATCATTGGTCATCACTCTCAAAGGATCTTTTTTGACAATTGTGTACGTCTCCTGGTCCGACAGTGTTTCCTCCATTTTCTTGGTATAATCGTCTCTATTAAGGCCAATAGTGACATTGCCCTTGTCCGCTCACGTGAAAAAAATACTCGGATGCTCTATTGCAAATTGATTGGTGGTTTTCCACCACGCACACAACTTTTTGTCTACACAATTCATATTAGTGTGATTTTTATAAAGATTATTGACAATGCGAATAGATTGGTTTCTAATAGATTGGACAACTTCTTCTCTGTATTCTCTGTAATGTCCCAAATTTTTTTCTATATGCTTTATAAATTCTACCACTATCATTTCTCTACCTTTTTTTGTGACAGGCTAGTTAAAACGGTAGCCCAATTGCAACAGGGAAATGACGTCGTCCGGAATGTTGGAGTTGGAAAAAGTGCGAAACCATTTTTCACGATGGATTTCAAGTGGGACTCCTAATTCAAATTTTACAGGGAAAATTTCAATTGTGTTACCTTCTGACGTAGTGTTGGTAGGAAGGTTGAAAGAAAAAGAAGTGTTTGATGGAGCCCTCGATACCGAGGAACAGTAATATTTAATCGGTTTAATATTCCGTTTAACCGTATTATTATGTTTTTGTATTAACCAATCTATTCTCATGTCGATTCTATTGATTGTCCAAAGCCTATTGTTTCTATTTTCTTGACATAGGATAAAGTTATTGTAAATGTATACAGGTAACAAGGTCGATAAATATTTCGTTCTCTCGAGTATTTTGTTTGTAAGAAAATACGAATGTTTATAAGCGTCTTTTAACTCTAAACGCATGACCCGTTTAATATGACAAAGGTTTGACCTCGTCAAGTGCGTGCGTGCGTGCGTGCGTGCGTGCGTGCGTGCGTGCGTGCGTGCGTGCGTGTGCCCTGCTTTAACGGAAATCACAATTTATCAATTTTGGCCACGTACAGTATTTCACAACCTTAACCTAAATGGCACCGTTAATGAGTAATAGTAACAAATTGTCATAGGTAGCGACTGTGTTTATACACGACTTGAGTTCTGTTCGGGGCCGCTAGGGTTGCATGCGCAATAGTCGCTAGTCCCATGACAAAATGAAGTTCCTACCTTACCGACATCAAAACTTTTGAAATTAAATATTAAAAAAACGAGACCTGAGTGACGAATTTTCCTTCTCAGAATGTTTTTTACACATAGAAATAAACAATTTTACAAAGTTTTAAGAAAATCGGAGGGAAGAGCGTTATACTAAACATTTACCCCTTTTTTTTATTTCGAGCAACACATAGTGTCATATGTCCACTCACATGGCTATAATATCGATGCAGAGGGTAATAATAAGCACACCTGACTTCTTGAATCAAGTTTAATTGAGTAAAAACACAGAGAGAAACTTTTAACGGGCGCAACGTACAAAGGTACAGCCGAATCTAAGAGGTTAGATAGGCGCGGCAACAAATATAACGAAAAACGACTGGTAACGACTCTAGAGATAATAAATCCAATCGATAAAGAAGTCGGTAAAAAAGAGCAAGCTAAACACAATAGAGGGCTAGAGTCACACGAGCGCGCGTTTAAAACAAAGTAAAAATTAAAAAAAAACCCTTTTACCAATCATCGCCAAATTCAATACCAACCTTCCTTAAATAATACTCTATCGATTAAAAAAAAAAATATCCCGATATCTCAATGGGTGTTTCCGACAAGTAATCGGATTTCTAATCGGACCGAGCAGTGGTACTCAATCAGTTTATTTTGAAAAATCCCGTAGACTAATCGAATTGCATGTTTGCTGTCTCAGCAATCGGATTACTGCGTTGTGAGAAGCAAGTCGCAATTTTTCTCTGAAAGTTGAGTTTTAATCAAAGCAGAGAAATAGGTACGTATTATTATTCTAATGATTAACACTTTATTTTCTTTAAAGTTATATTAAATAATAAAAGTATACGTACATTTTGCTGACAGAAATCCCGAAAAAACGAATTGTTCTTAACCTCACTACATTAATTGTTAATCTGTAATTTAATTAAAGCAATATTTTTTTCTAAGCAGCTTGAAGACTTACAAGTTTGTTAAAATGGATGCAAATAAGGACAGATCCATTGAGCAGGACATTTTTAGTAGGTATATTATAAAATTAAAAATTTTTTTTGTGCTGGGAAAATTAATTAAATGTGTGTGTATGTGTGTGTGGCTTTTAGTTGTTGTCGACATGTTTGGAATGAGAAATATATTATATTATTTCAATAATAATATTTTTTTACAGAAAACTCTAGATTTCAGTGGACTGCAGAAACCACTAAATTGTTAATACAAGAAGTTAGAGACAATATATCGTTAATAAATATGGGGCGCTTATGCCTAGCTTAGCTTAAATCTATTCGCTTATTCTATCTTAGTCTGCTACTGGTGCGTGTAAGATTGGCCCATGGATAGTGAATCGCAAGGAGGTTTATGAAGTATGACGCATTTGTATATCTGGTAAAAACATAATGTATTTATATCTATCTACATATGTGAGTGTGTAAGTGTGCGTCGGCATCTGGCCTGCACTCCTCCTCTCTGCTTAGTTTGGACCGCGACGTCGACTCTGGCCCTATCTGGAGACGTCTGAGTAGCGACCGTCGAGGTAACAGCGGTATCGCGTACTGGCTGTACCTCCTCTGTCTGTGTGGACACGTCGCGGGTCCGTCTCTCGACGCGGGCTACCGCCTTGGCTTGCTCCGCCTTGTGTTTCTTGGATGGACCGTCAGCAGGAGGAATGTCGGCAGTGGAGACGGTGCTCGCCACGCTGGTCACCTTTGACGTTGTGGACGAGAGGAAAGGCTTCCGCTTCCTCACCGAGAACGCCTGTAGGGGCAACGGCTGTGTCCGTCGCCGTCGTGTAGGATCGGCATCCTGCGTTGAGAAGCGTTCCTCGAATAGACGCGGCGTCTTGGCAACGATGATTCTCTCGTGGTGAACGTGAGTCGCCAATACTCGGCGGTCACGCGTTGTGTGCTTCTGTGCTACGACGAATCTGCACTGGGGCCGCAGGGAACGGTGCGCAGCGAAGGGTCCCCTGTCGTGTCGGGCGACCGAGCGCCGTGATTGGCTGGCGACTCGCGCCGTGAGTTAGGCGACCGAGCGCCGTGGTTGGCTGGCGTCTCGCGCCTCTGCCAGGCGACCGAGCGCCGTGATTGGCTGGCGACTCGCGCCGTGGGTCAGGCGACCGAGCGCCGTGGTTGGCTGGCGTCTCGCGCCTCTGCCAGGCGACCGAGCGCCGTGATTGGCTGGCGACTCGCGCCTTCGTGAGTTGGCAAGCGTCTAGCGCTGTGTGCCGAGGGGTCCGTGCGCCGAGGTTGGCAAGCGTCTAACGCTGTGTGCCGAGGCGTCTGTGCGCCGAGGTTGGCAAGCGTCTAGCGCTGTGTGCCAGGCGACCGAGCGCCGTGGTGGTCGGCAAGCGACTAGCGCTGTGGCCAAGCGTCTTGCGCTGTAGCTGGGCGACTCGCGCCGTGGGATCGGTGAGCGACTAGCGCTATGGTCGGGCCGTATGACTGTGAGCTTGCGACTCTTAGCCCTTAGGCGACTGGCGCCTGAGAATATCTCCGTTCGGTCCCGTAGGGGGTCTCCCTTTATACTAGTCGGTACCGAACTTTGAATTTGAGATAATGCGAGGGCGATGCGACGCCTAGCGGCGTTGCCGCGAACTGCCGGTATTGCAGGCACCGCGCGGGCGTGTGCTGCTAGTGGCGTATGCCGCCACAATAAATAAAAAAAATTATATGCAGAAGAAAGTGTGGAAGTGCATAGCCAGCAGTTTCCATAGAAGAGGGTACAACATCACTGATGAACAATGTTCTACAAAGTGGAAGAATTTAAAACAAAAATATAGGCATGTACGAGACATGAATAATGAAACTGGACGAGCTCGAGAAACTTGGGAATATTTCGACATAATTGATGAATTCCTGAATACTAGGCCCGAAGTATCGCCTCCATTAATTGCTTCCAGTTCACATGGATTTAGAATGAGAAGTCCTCATACAGACAACATGCAATGCAACGATAAAAATGATTCTGCAGTACCAAATACTTCTTACGGCGTCACACGCAATGTGAGGAGACGTGAAAAACACACTGGATCCACATTGACGGAAAAATTGTATAAACAAAGAGAAGAACATCATAAGAAGAACTTAGAAATGCAAGAAAGATTCTTGACATTATTGGGAAAATCTAAGTGCAAAAGATTATTAATAGTAAGGAGGACCAGAGAGAGAGAGGAAAGAGGGAGGGAGGAGAGAGTGAGAAAGAGAGAGGAGAGAGAGGGAGAAGAGAGGAGAAAGAGAGGGAAGAGGTGAGGGGAGAAAAGAGTAGGGGGGGAGAGGGAGGAGTGAGGATGGCGGGATTTAGGGAGGTAGCGCGTGAGCGATCGTAGATGGTGGGGGCGCTCGCTCGTCGCAGATAGATCGATCGAGAAGAGAGATCAGCTAGATCGAGATCGAGACTGAGCGAATAGAGAGCAAAAGCGAGATAGGCAGCGATTTGCGTGGTGTGGTTTCGATGGGCGGGGGGGGTGGGCGCGTTCCGCGGGGGAACGCCATAAGAGATGGGCGAGGGGGGTCCGGGAGGAGCAGCTGGTGGGGGGAAAACGAGTGAGGTAAGGTGACTTCTGCACTCAGGTACTCTCGAGGGGAAGTTTTGGGGGGATACCGACGGTGCGAGGAGGGGGCGCTCGGAGCGGCGACGCGTCCGACCGCGATCGAGCGCGCCGCGCGACTAAAGGGTAAAAATCGCGAATCTTTATTTTTTTCCCGAAAGGGAGCATCGCGACGTCGATCGCGGTGTCGCGCGCTCTTCTTCGTCGCTGCGGGGCGGAAGGGGTTTTCCGGCCCGGTGTATCGAGATAGAGAGAGAGAGACTACTCGTCTCTTCGTTTACCCGAATCGCGCGTATTTCTTATCGCGCGTCCGAACTCGCTCTCCTCGTCGTTTCCTCTTTTTGTTTTTTTCTCGAACGACGCGGCGAGCGCGGTCGTCGGTTTTCCGGCCCGTGAAAATCACGATTTCCTCTTCCTCCTCTCGAAAGGGGAGCGTCGCGTTACCGACCGCGCTCGGAAATCAAACGTATTTTTTCTTATTTTTTATTTTTTCTCTCTCGAAAGAGGAGCAAACTCGTTCAAGCGTGTTCAAGGTCGTTTTTTCGACGTACCGCGTTCGAACTCGTTTGAACGTGTTCAAGGTCGTTTTTTTTTTGCAGGATCTCGATTACCTCTCTTCGTTCCTTATCGTTTCGGTTCGAATGTCGTTCCAATTCGTCTCTCTCTACGTATCGCGGATGACGCAATCGCGGAGTCGGGGGATTTCGAGGGATCGCGTCGAGATAGCTACAGATTAGGAAGAAGGATAAAAGAAAGAGAGAGCACGTAGATGAGATCTTTTTTATTACGACAAAAAATAAAAAAGAACACACGTCGACGTGCGTTGTACATTTTTTATATATGTGCGTCACAACATTAGGATTTGAAACAGAGCGCAGCGATCTCACAGTCGACGATGTTGGTAGGATGGAAGAATTCGCTCTTCCGTATCGCGTTCCTGATCGAAGTTCCCGTCTTACGCGCGTTGTGGGCTATCTCTCGATAGCGCGAATACTTCGCGTCGACTTTCTCGGTTGCGGCGCTCAGCACCGAGACGACGCGATCGACGCAAAGTTGTAAATCGTACAGCGAGAGCACGGTTGTGAGCGATATCGCCATCCGAGCCACGTTGGGTAGTTCCATGCGCAAGATCGGTAGGTTGTTGATCGATCCGAATCGCAGCGTCAGGTCTCCGATCGATATCGGTGAGGGGGAGCGGGTTCCGTCGACGAGGTTGGATCGCAGACTCTTTAATATTTTTTTTGCGCTCGACAAGTCCTTTCCACATATCGAGCGTCAGACAGATCTCCTTGCCTTGCCTGTCTCCCACAGCGATATCCACGTACGAAGGCGAGGGTATATCGTGCCACGGCGACTTAATCGTGATACCAATGGTTAAGT
The DNA here is from genome assembly GCA_030770225.1 of Temnothorax unifasciatus. Classification (NCBI taxonomy): domain Eukaryota; kingdom Metazoa; phylum Arthropoda; class Insecta; order Hymenoptera; family Formicidae; genus Temnothorax; species Temnothorax unifasciatus. The sequence continues at coordinate 27,749 of JASTWK010000680.1, read as the reverse complement.
ATTTATAGCCAGTCGTTGTCAGTGGGTAACGCGTCGTTAGGATGCGCATCGGAGCCAAGACGACGAACGTTTCGCGAAAAGCGTCGTTGGGTGGGTGAGAGCTGGAACGCGGCGCCCGACGATGATAATTATGATCGCCGCGATCGTCCGTCGATTCGATCTTTCGTCTCTTGCCGTTCTCCTCCGCTTCCGAATCCGTCTTGTGAGGGGAGAGATCCCTCGGCGCGGGTCGATCGGTCAGCGTCGAGAACATTTCGCGCGCTACGGTATCGTTCGTTTCCAATTTTTTCCGACGCGTCGTGTTCAGCTGACGATGCGACACTGATGGCCTAGGAGGGACACACCGGTATAAGTAAGAAAGTTCTTACTCATATCGCGCGATGTGTGGTCTGGTGTGGTGTGGTGTGGTGCGGCGTGGGGATCAGCACAGTTTCCCTACTTCCTTTGGTCGGAAAGTCGAATACCACCGTTGTCGTCGTCGTCGTCCGATTCTTTCGCCGGTGACATTAAATTGCCAATGCGTACGATTCGATCGAGAAGATCGCGTAACTGTTGCAACAGTTCAGCCTTAGGGCAGACGATATTCAGCATCCGCAGATCGAATTTACCAGCCGACGTGACGATCCTCGTAAATTCGTTGAATCTGTAGAACTGTGTCCGAGTGGTAAAGTACAAATTGCTGTCGACGTATCGGAAGATCGACGTCACGCCGGTCGGTAATCCCGGGAAACGTCGTCTCGAAAGGCGTAAATCTGACAACTTTGTTCGCACATTCGTCTATCTCACCCACCGAGTTACCGTTGAATACCACGAAGGAACGTCCTCTGTGGGTGTTCACCGCTCCGTTGATCATCGCCTTTGGGGGAAGTCCGAGTTCTTGCAGGGTTCTCGGCCAACCTGACCGCAGACTAAATTCTGGATATTGAACCATGTATACCAAATTATCCGCGAACACCATGATATCACCGGACGGGGATTGATAGGCGGCGGCTATGCGCGTTTAGTTGTCGTGAAGAAAGCTCATGTGATTCGACAGAGCTAAAGATCCGTTGTACGTCCTACCGTCCAGATCGATCGACCAAACGTAACGCTTGTACGAGATGTATATTTGATTTTCCAATATCAATATCGCGTTTACGCGATCGAGGGCGCACAGATCCGGCGACGTCGGCGGCGGCGGCGCCGGCGTCTGCGGGGGATCTTTCACCATTTTTTCACCATACAAACGTTGAATGTCGAAAATGTCGTATTCGTCGAGCGTAACGGGAAACTGCTTGTCGGGCGCGTATGCGAACATCACCGATGTTTTGCGCTTGTTGTGCAATAATCCGAGAGAGTGGCCGATTTCGTGCGTCAGCGTGAAATGAAGGGAGACCGTATCCGAGGGATTTTTACTGACGTAAATGTGCCACAGCTCGTCTCCGTCGACGTGCACCTCGGAGACGAAACCCGCTTCGTCCGTCGGCAGAGACGCGTGGGCGAGCACGCCACCGGGACCGTCGAATTTGTCCGAGCAATTTGGGCCGTTTACTTCGATATTCATGTTACCGTGACGTAGGCGTCGCCAAGCTATTACAATATCAGGATTAATTGTGGAGCGTTCGAACGTTAACGCCGAATGCCGCGACCACACGTCGAACGCGGCCCGCGCCGTGTTCAACTCGCTTTCGGTAGTTACGTAAAAATCCCACGTCAGGCGCGTCTTCGACCATTTGGATAGACTCGCTCTCGTTCCGTGCTTCAGGATATCTCGGAAACCGCATCGCGGTTTCCTCATCAATTCCAGCGTTTCGTTGTCGACCGTTCCATCGCCGGAAAAATCGTAGTATCTCTGAAATTCCTCGATGGCTTTGCGAAGAACATCGTTTCGTCTCTGAGCCGGAATTGCGTCGACATTTTTGGTCAGATATCCATATTTCTGCAGGTAATCGATCGCGAGCGCGTAATTTTCATCGATGCACCTCGCGGCGATAAAACACGCGGTTAACGCGATTACGGGCGCGAGCCGCATCGTCGAGAGCGAGAGCGAGAGCGAGACGGCGGAACTGCGATGACGGCGCGTTGCGGTTTGAGCGCGATCGCGACGAGCGCTCCGGATGTGAAACGTTTACGCGAGGACGCTCGTTATTGATAGCACGGATAGGTGGCGGGGGGGTTCTCGTGAGAAAAAATTGCGTCGACGATTCCAGCAGATGAGTTGGCTCGATAAGACGCGTCTTTTTTTCTCGATGCGAAAAATGCAATTCTTATCGTATTATTTTTTATCGCGGTTTCCTTCTTTCGTCGCGCTTTCTCGAGCGCGGTAAGGCGCGCGGCGGGGTAAAATGAAATGCGTCGACGATTCCGGCGGATGAGTCGGTTTGACGAAGTGCATATTTTTCTTCGATGCATTTTTTTCCTCGACGCAAAATGCTTTTTAGTATATTTTTAGTATATTTTTTACCGTAATATCCTTTTTTACCGTATATATAATAGAACTCGAGACTAGACTTGGGTGTAGTCTATCCACAGTTTTCAAATGGAATTGTGCAAAGCGATGGAGAAAGTAAACGACATTAAAACCACGTGTGATGTTCTTAAAATTCACACCACATCTTTGACGAGGGCGGTGGAAGAGTATTGCGATTCGATCCGACAGCTGCAGCTGCAACTTCAAAACATTTCGGAAAAAGTTCCGTCATGTGTTCAGATGACGGTGCGTATCGACGACGACAGTGCCATACTGGGGCGAACGTAAGCATAAGATTTAAGTTAAATATATTTACACAACAGCTTTTTTAATATTCATTAATGATATTAATTTTTTTTGCTAGAGCCCTCCTCTCCTCCTTGGCGAGGAAATCCCGTAATCAAATACGATTTTTCACAACAAGAATGCGCGCGTTACACCGAGATCTTGCGCGGCTAGGATCGACGAACGAGGAGCCAGCCGCGAGACGTTGCGGTTCGCGCGAAAAGGAAAAAGACGACGACCGCGCCCGCGACGAGGCGAGTCGCTTGGACGACGGAGCGATAAACATTGAGGAGGACGATATTCCTGAGGGATGGCACTGCTCCAAAAAAGCAAAAAGTCAATAAAACAATACTTAATAATAGTGAAGGAAGTGGAAAAAATGAATAATAAATGATATATGTGGAATTAAGCATAAAAATATTTATTCATAAAATTTAAAAAAATATTTATTCATAAAATTTTGAAAAAAATTCGAGAATTACCACACTTCTTCTTCTTCTCTCTCAAACTCGTCTTCAATTTCGAATAATCTTCGAAATCCGTAGATGTCCACATCTCCTGAAATGTCAGAAATATCGAGCTCTCATAAATTGGCAGGACCAAATCAGCAAAATCGAATGCGACCTAGTGGATGATTTAGTACTCATTTTGTACTATTTTGTACCACTAATAATAATTTTGTACCTCGTGCCATTTCGAAAACAAACGCGGCGCTGCAACCTTCATATTAAGCTAGCAGGACCAAAGGAAAAAAAAAGAAAAATAAAATTTCAAGACAGAAATGCAAAGGACTGAATTTGTACTAATTTGTACCACCCAAAAAAACTTCCGATATTTATCCCTTCTGCTTTGAACAACCCCTAATTGAACTCAGCCCTGTTAAGCTAAAGAGTAAAGTACTCTTTCTTATCAGCAGAAACAATCGCTACTTATACACTCGATTCAGCATAATATGTACCACGAAAATATACAGTTTCAGATTTTGTACCCCCGCCGTTTGATCAAGAACTACCCCCCAACCCTATTAGTCGCAAGAGTAAAGTACTCTTTTCCACGAGCAGAATCAATCGCTACTTATACACGGAGAAAATTGCTACGGTTGTTACAACAACATTCTCTATGATTGAAAAAGAAATGTATGTGAATTCAAGTTAAATTGATATTACATTGAATGTAACTGTTAAGATATGCTCATTTATACAGTTTTCATAACCGTAGTGCTTACGATACGTGACATTCGGTTACAATACCCTTGTATATGGTTGCCTCAACCAAAGGATTATTGCTACTTCTCTTATGTGGTCTGCAGCACAAATATTATGGTTGAGAGATCCATAAGATATAGCTGCACGGTACAGCACTGAATCACTGATTGAGAGTTTAGTTCCATTGCGCGCGCAAAAGAATTTCTGCATAAAATAAAGTGAATTTGATAAGGATATGATAAGGATGTTTTAACTTTATAATTATACTTTTTCATAAATATATTTACGAATACAAAATTTCGTAATGAGTCGACACTGGTTTCTGACATTCACCCGACATTAAGAAATATTATATCATATATCCAATTCAAAATTTTATTACTCTTTGTAAACTGAATTTGTTTCTTAAGATGATTTTTGAAAAATTATATATTTGCGCTGATTATGACATATGTAGACTATATATAACACTTACATTAAATTAAGAAGTAGTCTACCACGCAAGACAGTTGGCTCACGATCCAGAGGTCCCGAGTTCGAATCCTACCAAGGTAAGTGTTTTTTTCAAATACAAAAAAATATTTATAATCATAGACTGCATCTTAAGAAACAATTTAGTTAAAAAATAGTAATAAAATTTCAAAATAAATATTTTTTTGTCGGTTGAATATTTGTTTTTGTACCATCCATATATTATGGTTGTAACATCCATATATTATGGTTGCAACATCCATATAGTAGCTACCCTCACTAAGGTTAGGGCAACCATATAGGTCACTTCCAGAGTACTATGGTTTCCATAACCCTTTTGTATGGATGGGCGAAAATTAACATTATTATTCTGTTGTAGCAACCGTAACTTTTTCTCCGTGTACATTCAATTCAGCATAATTTGTACCACGAAAAAATACAGTTTCAGATTTTGTACCCCCGCCGTTTGATCAAGAACTACCCCCCCAACCCTATTAGTCGCAAGAGTAAAGTACTCTTTTCCACGAGCAGAATCAATCGCTACTTATACACTCAATTCAGCATAATTTGTACCACGAAAATATACAGTTTCAAATTTTGTACCCCCGCCGTTTGATCAAGAACTACTCCCCAACCCTATCAGTCGCAAGAGTAAAGTGCTCTTTTCCACGAGCAGAATCAATCGCTACTTATACATTCGATTCAGGATAATTTGTACCACGAAAATATACAGTTTCAGATTTTGCACTTCCGCCGTTTCGTCGGAAACTACCTTCTAATTATGTTTACTGGTTATTTCTGTACGTTGAATTATCAAAAATATTTGTAGTAAATTTATTGCTAAATAATTAAAAAAACGACGTTGCTAACTTAATAATATGAATATGAATATAGTAGAATAAAAACAATTAAAAAATAAATAGCAACTTGAAAGTTTTTAAAAATAATATTTAAATTTATTTTTTTTTCTTTTCAATCTTATGGAAGATTTGAGAAATCAATTTTGTAATATAAAATAAGCAAATTAAAAATGAGACATGGTTTTGTTTTGAAAGAATAAGATTTGTGTTAAAGTATACGATTTATTGTTTACTTGTTTTAATCTTCAAAATAGTCATGGGTCTTTCGTGCTTTAGCAATTTCAGTTATTAAAAATTTTTCGAAAGCTTGCACACGTTTGTAGACGGCTTCTATATGATAAAAAAGTTAGTGGTAGAGATAATTCAAAACTTGAAGTTGATTGATATCAGGTTGTATTTATATTCTGAGCAATTGAATTTAGCGACGGACACAGACCCATGAGTCCAGTTTTCGTTGATCAAAACACAAAATTTGGAAAACCGTGTTTTTTTGGTATGCATTCATTCTTCTGACAAGAATAAAAATATTTTTGCAGTTTAGGCGATGTTGATGCTTTTATTCTTAATTATTCTTATAGAATTTGAAAAATATGTGCAAGAACATTGGTGCCATATTTGCGTAAATTGTTGATAAAAAAATATTTTAAAGCATAAAAAATACAATATTTTTATTTTTTATCTCATATATGTAAGATTTTATTTCTTACATTATTGTTTCCACATTTCTAAAAAAAAGGCATGTTAAATTGATATACGAATCTATCGAAGTATTCTTGCCTCTTTTCTAACGTTGTCGATTGGTTCTCTTGTTGCACTTACTTTGTGAATGGCTGTCATCTCATATTTTGACAGTTGTGTGTATATATCAAGGGGTTAATAATGTAATGTAATACTAATACTAATAGTAATATTAAAGCTAAATAACGTAGCGCGCACCTATAATGTCTCTAAATAAAGATAAAAATAGTTTGTGCACGGAGAGAATTTTTTGTTATATTTTACCCTTAAATTCACTACAAACTTGGGACAACTTGGCAACCAAGGAATTTTTAAAATATACAAAAGACATTTTACAAACGTGGTAAAAATTACCAAGCAAATTGGTAAATTTTGAAAAATTATTGAAATTTCCTAGATATATTTTAGTAAAATTAATCAAACATTTTATATTTAATGTAATAGATATTAATATTTTTTATTATGGTGGATATTAATCAAAATAGCTCGCATAAAATTCTTGGTGGTACATGTTGTCCCACAACTACCATGATTTCAGGGTAAATTTTAAGAGAAAATTCTTTTCGTGTGAAAGTAAATATATATTTGTATAACTATGACTATGACTGATATAAATTACATTAAAAAATAATACATTATGAATAATACATTATGAAAAATAATACATTATGAATAATACATTACAAATGCAATATCATTAAAATTATGGTATAACAATCTTAGCAGTTGTACTATTCTAAACCGAAATCTTTCATTTCATATTATCGATCCCACTGCTTAACTGTTTTCAACATAGAACCTAATGCCCGTTCTAGACTGGAGGATGAGCCGACTCTCGGCTCATCCGAGTGAGTGGTGTAGACAAATAAAAATCTATAGTTTATGTATAGTTTATGTCACGTACACTATAGAAGGTGGATGAGCCGAGAGTCGGCTCATCCTCCAGTCTAGAACGGGCAAAAGAATCGCGACTCTGCTGCTTGTCATTTATTTCGAGCGTATTTCTACTGTTGGTCAGGGGCAACAATGTAACAAACGACCATCAGTATATCCGACAGCTTACACGGAATCAGATCGACATTGTTAGTTCTTCAGTCTCTAACAACTCGTCAGAGCAAACGCTGTTTTTCATCATGCCTCCAGTACGTGGCAGACCAGGGAAAGTTAAAACTGAGATAATGAAAAAAGCAATAATAAAATATAAAGATATTATAAAAGACAATACTAATATTGTTTCGAAAACGCATGATGTGTGGAGTGCTATAGCGAAAGACTTAAAAAATGAAGTGACTTCTAATAATTTATATCAATTTACAATGTGCAATCGGTATAATGTAAAAGATATTATTTTTGATAAAGTGTGCAATGATAAAGATGCTTCTGTAAATGATAGTACATTAAGTAACTTGAACTGGAGTGAAAGTTCTGTAAATGTTTCATCGGATGATAGCACCATGGCAAATTTTTATATCATTTCCTTATTAAGAGAAGAATTTAGAAATCTTTTAACGGAAAAAATATACAAACGTCAAATTAAAAACAAAGGAAAAACATATTATCGTTTGCGTAAAGTTTTACGACCTGGCAAATGGCAAAAGTAATAACAGACAAGTTTTGAGAAGCTACACGCATGAAATGTGGATTTCAATTTAAAAACCATTATATTTCTGCAGATGCTACATCTGGTATTATTAATGGCAAGTTGATTATTGGTATAATTTATTTTCAAGTATTTATTCACAAAGTATATATTTTATACATTCTAATGTAATTACATAATGTATACAATTATATATAATTTATATAATAATTCTTTATTTACAAATATGTTTCTCTTTAGGCTCTTGTAATTGCGGCAGTACGTTAAAGTGTATCATAGAGGATACTGATCCATCTAATAATTGTGTAAAATTAAATTGCACATATACACGAGGAAAAGGAAATTGCAAGAAACGATATTTAAGAAATCCAACAAGATCCATTATTGGGAAAGAACTACAAACTAAATCAGTTCATGTGTATCGTGCAGAAAGAGCACACATGCTCATGACCGAGGGAGATTCAGAGCCTCCACATTTGTATAGTTCTTCTGTTTTACATACAGCGAAATCGGAAGCAACAATGACAAATTATATAGATAGAGATGCTCTTAAAGCATTACTTATTTTAAAATCATCATCATTGCAGAATATAATCCATAACATTGGATTAGATCCCGTTTTTGTTCATTATTGGAGCAACCACCAATTAAATATTTACAAAAAATATGCGATTGAAAACGATGCATGTATATCTATCGATGCAACCGGTAATATTATTAATGGCTTATGTAAGGCAGATGGATCAGTATCGAAACATGTTTTTTTATATCATTGTGTCATCAACTGTAAAAGTGGACAATTTTCAATTTGTCAATTGGTAAGCGAAAGTCATAATGCAAACGTTTTTGTTCATTATTGGAGCAACCACCAATTAAATATTTACAAAAAATATGCGATTGAAAACGATGCATGTATATCTATCGATGCAACCGGTAATATTATTAACGCTTATGTAAGGCAGATGGATCAGTATCGAAACATGTTTTTTTATATCATTGTGTCATCAACTGTAAAAGTGGACAATTTTCAATTTGTCAATTGGTAAGCGAAAGTCATAATGCAAACTCAATTCATTTTTGGTTGGCAGAATGGTTACGCTCTGGTGCACCAGTGCCCAAAGAAGTGGTATGCGATTCATCAAGAGCACTATTAATTGCAATTATTCGCGCGTTTACAGGGTATCTTAATATCGAAGATTACGCGGATGCATGTAAAAATTCTAGTTTACCTAAATGTTACATAAGAATAGATGTGGCACATTATATAAAAAAATATTCGAATTTTTTTAAATCATTAAACAAAAGAGTAAAAATGTTTTATCTTGGTGCGATTGGCCAGTTAATACTATGTAGAAATATTACAAATGCAAAAGAAATAATACAATCTATTTTTGTAATAGCATTATCAGAAACTGATGGAAATTTAATAAATGGTAATCTTACACAGTGTGATCAAGCACGTAATAAATTAATAAATTTAGTGACTAATAATGAGTTACAAACAGAAAATTTTGAAACCGACAGTAACAATAATAGTGGTATATTTGAAATGGAAAATGTGACTGAAATAGGTAGCTATAATAATCCATTTGAAAACTCGTGGACCATATGGGGTAAGCAAATTTTAAATGACGTTAAATCATCAATTACTTCAGATGAAGGTAATAGAATTAATCCATTTTATTTTCCACAATTAGTTGATCGTCTTATGATCGATATAAGATCATTACCCCTTTGGACCAATATTTACACAGATAAATTTGGTTACGGTCGCATACCTGCTTCTAGTACATCCGTCGAAAGTGAATTCAATAAGATTAAATCTTTACTGTTAAAAAATTGTCCACTATTACGCATTGATTCATTTATTCAAAAACATGTTAATTATTTACATGGTATTATGAAAATTGTCGATACGGGTTCTGTTAATGCGGAAGATGAATTCCATGTACCATTAACTTGCACATCCTTAAACGAGCCTACAATTAATACTAATTCATCAGATACAAGTAATTCATGTCCTGCATGCCAAAATAATGACCACCCAACAAATGCACATATTTGTTGTTTATGCCACAAATCTGTTCATGCATTGCCACAATGTTCTTTACCATTTGGCGATGCTGAAGAAGGTTATGGCCAACGTCGTATATGTATGATATGCAAAAATGTAGAAAATGTAAAGGACATTTTAGCAAGTCGTGAAGTGGAGAATTGGCGTGGTTTAGAAACAGCAAAACCACATAAAACTAATGCCTTATATCTCGGTAAAAGTCAACATAAATTAATAGACTCTTTGACATGTAAAAAAGCAGTAAAAGTACCTATTTTAAAAAACGGTAATAATTTATCTTTAAAATCTTTGAAAATAAATGATGACAATTATACTATCGCTAACACTTGTGCACTCGACAGTATATTTCAAGTATTACTTGCTGCAGGACATGATTCAAATAATATAAAAATATATATGAACAAAATAACAGAAACAAATTTATTCTTTAAACTAATTATTAATTGTATAAATAATGGAATTAGTTTTTCTTCATATAAATTACGCGCGCAGATACTTTTGGAAATATTTTCTAATCTTGGTGGAAAAAGTATTTCTGATGTTGGTGGCTGCAAATATGTGAATTGCGAGATAAATGTAGGATACCTAGCAAGTATTCTGTTCAAAGATGCCCCAAGTTTCGAAGAGACATCTTTAAATACATATTTAAAAACTTTTAAATATAAGAATAGATTATAAACAAGCCTTAGTACACTTGCATAGTGCGCACTCAGTGTGCACTAATGCAAGTGTCCGAATTCGCTATCACTCACTGGAGTTTCTCTGCATGTGTTAAGTTCAGCGGTCAAATCACGGACGGTTTTGAATCTGCCGCGCTTACTTGTCACTGTCAAGAACTTGTCCTCGCGTTTTGATGTTTTCCTAGGTGCTCCAGAGCGAGTGCTATCATTATACGAGTCTGTATCTCGATAGCGATAAATGGTCTTGGCAACTTCGCTGACGGACAACTTCAATTTTTTTTTATATTTGCCGGATACTGTAGCCTTCTTCTTGTAAAATGATAATATTGACCCGCGATTCATATGAGATCTGGCACGTCGGGGCCATTTTCAGTGATTGTAATCATTTTTATCACTTTTACTAAAAACTAAAATCAGACTACACTTAAATGCGCTCTTATCACTCTTATGTGTATTTATAATTCGCGTAAACATTACAGGCGTGCCACTACAATATCTGATATGTCGTAGTAGCACTAGATGACAGAATATGTGCAACAGATCAGCGCGCGAAATTCAACTCCGATTGCAAAATGATCATCCGACATATTTTCCGGCATGTACAAGTGTTGCAAGTGTCCCAGGTGGAAATGTATATCATCATTTGAACGTTTTACGATATATTCATACCAAAAATCTGCACAAATCGCTGCCGTGCGACTATTTATCCGTAAAACGTAGGGTGTTTCCAAACTTATGGAGGGTACTGTATAATAATAAAATATAGTTTAAACTGATCATGTAAATCTATATTTAATTACCAAAAGTCACATGCATGCTAACGTTTGCGCATTTTTGTATATATCATTTAGCCGCATTTGTCAAAGAACCATACAAAATTTTTAAATAATTATTACAAAAAAGTTAAACTTCATTAAAAACTTTAATTTTTACATATAGTTAGTTGATGAAGTAGTGAATCAAGTAGCGATTGATTCTGCTCGTGGAAAAGAGTACTTTACTCTTGCGACTAATAGGGTTGGAGGGTAGTTCTCGATCAAACGGCGGGGGTACAAAATCTGAAACTGTATATTTTTGTGGTACAAATTATCCTGAATCGAGTGTATAAGTAACGATTAATTCTGCTTGTGGAGAAGAGTACTTTACTCTTGCGACTAATAGGGTTGGGGGGTAGTTCTCGATCAAAGGGCGGGGGTACAAAATCTGAAACTGTATATTTTTGTGGTACAAATTATCCTGAATCGAGTGTATAAGTAGCGATTGATTCTGCTCGTGGAAAAGAGTACTTTACTCTTGCGACTAATAGGGTTGGGGGGTAGTTCTTGATCAAACGGCGGGAGTACAAAATCTGAAACTGTATATTTTCGTGGTACATATTATGCTTAATCGAGTGTATAAGTAGCGATTGTTTCTGCTGATAAGAAAGAGTACTTTACTCTTTAGCTTAACAGGGCTGAGTTCAATTAGGGGTTGTTCAAAGCAGAAGGGATAAATATAGGAAGTTTTTTTGGGTGGTACAAATTAGTACAAATTCAGTCCTTTGCATTTCTGTCTTGAAATTTTATTTTTCTTTTTTTTCTTGTGGTCCTGCTAACTTAATATGAAGGTAGTAGCGCCGCGTTTGTTTTCGAAATGGCACGAGGTACAAAATTATTACTAGTGGTACAAAATAGTACAAAATGAGTACTAAATCATCCACTAGGTCGCATTCGATTTTGCTGATTTGGTCCTGCCAACTTATGAGAGCTGAAGAACACGGGAATCACGTACACGTTTCTGTGATTCAGATTGCAGCGAGATAGCGCCGGATCTCTGTAACGTCCGGTAAGATGACAGTGATCTCGCACGCGCTTGTCCTCCGGTTGGAACACCTTCCGACACACGTGACAATGCGTCGCGCTCCGAAATTCGCGTTTCTCGTCCTCCGTAAGTTCTACCATAGATATATTGGTGGAGAATTTAATCTTAGCGCGACGTGCGAGAGCGCGAAGCTCTTTCACGAACCAAGAAACGCAATCCTCGCCGCGACGATATCCGTACGTAGATACGGTATCGTCGTAGGTGCAGCACAGATAGTAGCCCAGGCTGAACGGTACGTGACGCTGATAAGCGTATCTTTCCGTTCTCGCCTCCCCTTCAACATTCTCCCTCTCCTATTTTTCGAGAAGACACTCCAGATCCGCGTACACCACGAAGGGGAGTCGCTCCTTTCTGTCGTGATTGTCGAAAGACAGCCACTTATCGTCCTCGCTCGGAAGAACGATGGCGCAGTCGTTCATTCGGCCGCAGTCGACGCTGTGAGCGGCCAACTTGTCGCGCGTATAGAAATAGTGTAGGCATCTGCGAAGTAACGTACGTGCGATTACTATGTTATATGTTAAATAACACCTTGTTGTTCCTTTGTTCCTCAATTGTTTTTTAACTTACCGATCACAAACGTGCTTCGCACAGCGGCTCACGGTCAATTGCGAATTTACCAATCAGCGACAGATTCTTTATCCAAGCGAAATGGCCCCTGTTGACGCCGCGTAGCGTGTCGCGCAGATACAGGAGATTTACGTGTCTGTCCCTCTTATCGCCGGTTAACCGCAAAGGCACGATCGCGTTGTCGTTGGCGCCCCGTCCGTACTTATCTTTTTTACCAATCTCTTCCCGAGTGGTAAATACATTGATTCGATACGTCATTCTGACGTTCGAACTTTCCGATGTGTTTCAGATCTATGGGAAACTTGATCCCGTCGAGATTCAGCACGGTCGCGTAATCGGGATACGAGCCGCATCGTTCCGCGTTACCCTGAGCGGGATACAGAGCCGCGACCACCGCGCGCGCGAAACACGCATCCTCCTCCGAACGCACGTTCACCACCGCCTTTTTGAGTCTTATACTTCGCGGTATTTTCATCCAACATCCCACGCGCATTGGATTACACTTGTTCACGTTCACCGTTAAGTTCAGTGTTCAGTATCCTCGACAACGCCCATCCGCTGTCGCGCTCCTGAAATTCGTCCAATCCCGCTAGAATCGCGTCGCGCACGCGCCTATCGTACCACTCGCTCAGATCGGACGCTTGGAAGAGCTGTTCGTTCCGCGTAACGATACTCTTTACATCGTTCTTAACGTCCGCTACGAATTCTCCGTTGAACATGACATTGACCTTCAGGCACGTGTGCCTGTACAAATTATCCCGCACTTTTTCGAGCACGGTGCCTTTGGCATCCTCGAGAAATCGCGCGAGTTCGATGTAAGTAGGTAAACTATGACAGTTCTACCCCGGGAGCTCCGAGGGGGAGTGAGGGGCGGGGGGTACCGCGGGGGGGATACCGCAGGGAGGAGGGTACCGCGGGGGGAAGGGGAGGGGGGTACCGCGTTTTCATGCGTCGCGGGGGCGGGAAAGGGGGGTACCACGTTTTCATGCGTCGCGGGAGCGGGGTCTGTGTTTTCATGCGTCGCGGGGGCGGGGGAGGGGAATACCGCGTTTTCGTGCGTCGCGGGAACGGGGGACCGCGTTTTCCGGCGCCGCGGGGGGAGGGGACCGTGTTTTCGCCGCGCCGCGGGGTCCGCGTGCAACGGCCGCGGCGATCCGAGTGACGTCACCCGCTCGCGTTCCCGACCCCCGTTCGCGCGCGGTCCCGCTCGCGTTCCCGGCCCCCGTTCCCGCGCGGTCCCTCTCGCTCCCGGCCCCAATTCCCGCGCGGTCCCTCTCGCTCCCGGCCCCCGTTCGCGCGCGGTCCCTCTCGCTCCCGGCCCCCGTTTGCGCGCAATCCCTCTCACTCCCGGCCCCCGTTCGCGTACAGTATATATAAAATTTGCTTACCACTCCGATAACCCTGAAAAAAGCAGCTCATGGCACTATACACTATATACACTATATACACTACATACACTAAAATAGTTCAACTGTTGTGTCTCTTATAATGAACTTGTGCATATTGAGCACACATTGCATGGCATTATTTGAGTCAATGGGTCTCCACATGATGAGCAAAAGAGACCGTTCATTAATATATACGGACATATCTCGTGTATACGACGAGCACATAGCATTGAGAATAATCCTCTAATTCTTACAATGCATGGCGCACAAAACTTCACCTGTCCCGGAGTGAAGTAAAAATATGTACAGCACATTTTTGTCAGAGGATTTAAAGCATTTATTTGTGCTTGATTTAAGACTCTGAAAATTTCCTCCGTGTTGCTACTTGTATGGATTTCAATGAAGGAATCGATTTGAATGTCGAGAATATGTATTTGAGTATAGAATATTTGGCAGAAAAAAAGGCGCCTTGTAACATAATGTACAACAATTTGATACAATTATTACAGATCATATATAAAAATAATATACATTTCGTATTGCACTGCCTACATCATACCTTTTATTCGAAACGAAAAAGAAAACTGAATCCTGAACAATTACTGAATAATTACTTAATCCTGCGTAACTTATAATTTTCAGTAGCTTACAATACTTATTTGCGCACGTCTTGCACGTGGCTTGCAACGGCTCGCAGTAGTGAGCATGAAACAAATATAACTAGAGAGTCGTCTATATGATATTCCAACTGTGATTGGTCAAAAGTCTGATCACCAGTAAAACAATTACAACTCAACACTCCTCCTTAATTATTTTACTTCTCAGCTGTTCAAAAATTTTGCGAGACAATGGTTTTGTCAGTATATCAGCAAGTTGATCGGAACTTTTGACATGTTTTAGTTCTACTGTCTTTCCAATGTGTTCCTGAATGAATTTTCTTGGAATATCGATATGTTTCTTGCCTTTCGTTATTTTTCCTTCATGTGTATTTTGTAACATGTGGATAGCAGATTTATTATCAACACACAATGTTGTTGGTTTATCCAGATTTAGAAATGCAAGTTCACTTCCGATACGTCGTATCCAGCAAATGTCATCAATTGATGATACGGCAGCTCGATATTCAACTTCAGCAGTTGATGTGGCTACAAGACGTTGTTTTTTAGCATACTAGATAACAGGGCCGCCTCGAATTATAAGAACTCCACTGGTTGAGTGTCCTGTGAGTGTATCTCCTCCATAGTCGGAATCTGTATATGCAATGAGTTTATTATCCCCATTGAAGAATATTCCATAGTGAGCAGTCTCCTTTAGATATTGAAAAATCCGTTTAACCATCTTCCTAGTGACTTATCATCGGTTTACTACAGAATCGACTTAGATAGTTTACGGCAAAACTGATGTCAGGTCAGTGATATAGTGGCTAGATATAATAGACTTCCTATGGTTTCACGATAGGGTTCAGACTTCTCAAGCGGTTTGTCATTTACACGATTTTCTTCAGCTGTCACCATTCCAGGTTCCATTGGGGTGGATGCGGAATTTAACAGATCGAATTTAAAACGCTGATGGATTTTCTCCGTGTATTTTGACTGACTAATAAAAATTCCATTAGGACTGTTTTGTATTTGCATGCTGAGATATGATAGTTTGCCATCTCGTGCAATGTCAAAAGTGATTTCAAACTTTCGCTTAAGTTTATTTAAGACTTCAATCATGTCATCCTCATCTGTTGCAGCAACAAGTCCATCATCGACGAATACGACGATTATTATGCTTCTGTCTTCGTTGTAGTAAACACAGGGATTATCATCTGTGTTAACGAATCCAAGTGACTCCAGAAACTCGGAAAATTCATCGTTCCAGTTTTTGGGAGCTTGCTTTAGGCCGTAAATACTTTTATTTAACTTACAGATACGACCAGTACCATCGTTAAAGCCTTCCGGTTGATGCATAAAAATATCTTCTTTTAGATTTCCATATAGGAATGCCGTCTTAACATCAAAAGTCATCAATTTCATTTTGTTGGAGGCTGCAAGACTAAGGATCAATCGAATAGACACATGATGAGCAACAGGACTAAAAGTTTCGGAATAGTCTATTCCTTCTTTCTAGTTCAAAACCTCTGGCGACAAGTCTGGCTTTGAAACAACCATCCTGTTTTCGTCGTAAGATCCAGCGACAGGTTAAAGGTTGCACCTGCTTAGAAGGTTTTACTAAGTCCCATGTTTTCATTTTGATCAAAGAACTGAGTTCTTCAAACATAGCTTTACGCCAGTTTTCATCTTTTAGGGCATCTGAGACAGAAATATCCTCCACTTCTCCTATCATTGCTACATTTGCATTGTTTCCTCCACGAAGGTAACCCAAAATATAATCACCGAATTTGGCAGGCGGTTTCAAGGTTCGACGATCACGTAAATAATGTGCAGGCTGATTTCGGTTTGACGATTCAGAGGAAACATCAGAGTCATCAGAGATACTTTGATCAGTGTTGTCAGGCGGTTGATCATCGTTTGAACCATCAGAAAATGTGTCTTCAGATTCAGAAGTCTCAGACTCTCCTTCTGAACTCTCACTTCGATTTTGTGCTAAAGAGAGTTCAATCTCAGTGTGTCCCTTTTCAGCTTTTTTTCATTAAAAATTACATTATCAGAACAGGCAATGTCCTTTTCTTCGGGCAGGAAGCAGGGCGAGTCCAAGTCATAGCCGACAAAAAATCCCTTTTTTGATTTTTTTTCAGTCTTAGCTCGTTTGTGATCTTGAATTAAGATGTAGCATTCACATCCAAAGCTTCTTAATTTCTTGATATCCAATCTTCGTCCAAACCACAATTCAGCCGGACTTTTACCTTTTACTGAGCTTGTTCCAGTTTGATTTAGGGTGAAAACTGCATAATTTATGGCTTCGGCCCACAAGTTTTCATTTAAGTCTTGGGCATGTATAGCAGATCGAACTGATTCAACAACTGTACGCATTTCCCTCTCAATTCGTCCGTTTTGTTGAGGTGTGTAAACGTTTGATCGGGTATGAAAAATTCCAAGTTCATCCAAAAGTTTTTTTGTATCTGCATTCTTGATTTCAGTGCCATTGTCAGATCTTAGACACTTGATCTTCCTGTCGAATTGATTTTCCACCATCTTCATGAAGACATCGAGTTTAAAAGCTGCTTCATCCTTTGTTTTCAAGAAATAATAGACTGTTCGATAGTGCGAGAAATCATCCTTGAATAAAAGAAAATATTTGGCTCTTCCTAGAGACTTAATATTCATTTCACACAGATCAACGTAAATCAGATCTAAAGAATTTTCGGCAACTTTCGGATTTTTAGGATAAGAAATACGATGCTGTTTACCATAAACACATCCTATACAAACGTAATCATTCCAGTCGTCGACATACTTGATATTATGTTTATTCAGAATATCTCTAACATACTTAACGTTTTGGTGAGCGAGTCTTTCGTGCCAAGTTTTAATAGAAGCTATCAATAAACATGTATCGGGCTTTTCTCGACGAAACATCATTTTATACAAGTTTCCATCTCGTTTAGCAACTGCTACAGTTTCTTTTTTATCCAAAGATTTAAAGATTGATTTATTTGCATTTGCAGTTTGTATATAACCTTTATCTAGCATTTGAGTGACAGAAAAAAGATTGAACGTCATCTTTGGTACATACAGAACATTTTTTAAAACAATTTGATACCATTCTTTTCCATTAAAAGCTTCTAATTCTACGTCACCAATTCCAATTCCTTTCAGTTCAGTGGCATCACCAATCATAACCATCGTAGGCTCTTCGAATTCAGCAAAATTAATTAACCAGTCTTTACGTGAAGTCATATGCTGTGTGGCAGCACAGTCCTGATACCACGAATCATTGCAATCACACTTGGATTTTATGTGATTTAGATTTGCAGTTGACAAACCAACAGTGATGAATGCGCGACGATTTGATTTTTTGGTGTCATTCTTTTCAGATTCGTCATTCTTCTGATTGTTGTCCTCACTAGAATTTCCTTTTGGGCAATTTTTGGCAAAATGACCCTTTTGATTGCATGTATTGCAAGTATAGTTATTTTTACAATAGGCTAAATACTTGGCGCATGGTTTACCTTTGCAATCTCTTTACGTGCCCCTTCTTACCACATTTGAAGCATTCAATAGATGAATTACCAGACAAATTTCCTCCTGCGTGTGACTTTCCGGATTTATTTCCTTGTTTAGAGATAAGAGCGTTTTGAGATTCACTTGACTGCTTGCCCTCATTTAGTCTATCTTCTTCCAATCGTAGACGTTCAAACAGTTTGCTTATATTTTTGTCCTCTCCGCTGACATTGTCCCAGACAGTGCGAAAGTGATGAAGCTTCGCTGGTAATATTCCCAATATTCTAGTCATGATCCAGCTTTCTTTGACCTCCTCACCTTCGGCTGCTAAGTCCTCGGCATACTGTTGAATTTGCATGCAATTTTCAATAACTGACTTGCTAGTGTCATACTTATAACCAAAGAATTGTCTCTGCAAACCCTTGACTGTGAGATCAGACTTTTTACCGTACAGTGTATGTAATTTGTCAAGCATTTGATGTGCCGAATTACAGTTGGCGATCTTTTTGGCTACATTACTGCTTACATTTAAACCTATAAACGTTTGAGCTTCAAGATCCTGCCTAATCCATGCTTTAACTGCTTCATCGGTAATCGGCCCTTGAGGCTTTACATCTACACCGGTCGCTACTAAAAATAAACCTTTTGATTTTAATGTTAAGTTTAGTTTAAACCTCCAGGAGACATAATTTACATTTCCCTGCGAATCCTCTGACAAAATTTCCATTTGTGACTTGACTGAATCCATGACTTTGGCGGAGTTTCGTAATCCTAACCTTAATAATATATATTCAATATAGACTTATATATTACTAACTATACGACTTATATTACTAATTATACGACCTATATATTACTAATTATACTGGTTTTATGTATTCAACAAGTTTACAGAACGCAATTTGTACTTGACTGACTTCTCTTTTTCGGACTGACTATAAGATTTTATACAATATGCAGTTTTGACTTTTCGACTGTGTATTTGCTGACGTTTGACTGACGTTATATCCTCGATGACGAACTGACGTATCTTGACGATAATCTTCTCTCCTCACATTTGAATCCATAGACTGACAAAGCGATCCTGGGCCCATAACCTGTTGCTACTTGTATGGATTTCAATGAAGGAATCGATTTGATGTCGAGAATATGTGTTTGAGTATAGAATATTTGGCAGAAAAAAAGGCGCCTGTAACATAATGTACAACAATTTAATACAATTATTACAGATTATATATAAAAATAATATACATTTCGTATTGCACTGCCTACATCATACTTTTTATTCGAAACGAAAAAGAAAACTGAATCCTGAACAATTACTGAATAATTACTTAATCCTGCGTAACTTATAATTTTCAGTAGCTTACAATACTTATTTGCGCACGTCTTGCACGTGGCTCGCAACGGCTCGCAGTAGTGAGCATGAAACAAATATAACTAGAGAGTCGTCTATATGATATTCCAACTGTGATTGGTCAAAAGTCTGATCACCAGTAAAACAATTACAACTCAACACTCCGGAACATCCTCAGGCATGTCACTGTCGTAACACAAGTCTTCCGATAATATCGCATCATCATCATCAACTTCCATTCCATCCTCTTCAATCACTTCCATTCCATCCTCTTCAATCACTTCCATTTCTTCAGGCACTTCCATTTCTTCATCGTTTGCTTCAACATCCATTCTTTCTTCTCCTTCAAACTGCAATTCTTCGAAATCCATTTTATTATATACACTATGCTTACGCGCACTCGCGACTTTTAAGTCTAATGTTTAGGCCTGCGAGCTATACAGCTCTTAAGATGGCAAACCAATTGTCTGTAATTGTCTATAACCAATTGTCTATAAGCTGCACAAACAATCACGTCAACCGATTCTTACTTTCAGTCCTCGACTACTGAGCGTACCTTCAAATTCATCCTTCTACATCTCACTATTGTCACATCGTTTGTTTGGTTTTGTTTATCGTATCTAATTTCATCGTGATCTCAGCATCCGTACGGATGCGCCTTCCGAAAAATCTACGATGTGCAGTTTTGCACGTGTCCTGCGATGAAGGCACCGCGAGACACGTATGTTCGCGAAAACAATAACGTGACTTTCGGTCATTTGATCTGTATAACTGCTATCAAACATCTTTAAAAACAACTAAAACGGCTTTCAAAACAACTAAAATAACTGTCAAAACAGCTATCGAACAGCTAAAACACCTTTAAAAACAGCTATTAAACAGCTATCAAACAGCTAAAACACCATTAAAACAGCTATTAAACAGCTATCGAACAACTAAAACGTCTTTAAAAACAACTAAAACATCTATATTATGTGGGAAAAGGAAATAAAACAGTTATATATGTATACATCTATAGTTTATTTAAAAAAAAATCATGTAAAAATGTAATGCGCCAAAACGGCCCCGTTTCTCAGAACCGCCACCTCCTTTACGACAAATTTCATCCCGACGGTGAATCCCTGCAGATCGACAAATGTTGGTACGATCATGACGAAACGACGGAGCAATCTGTAGCTTATCGCGGTACATCAGTGCCTCTTATATCGCAATATCCGCTGATATTACAATTTACATGATTTTGCGCACTACGTTCGACAACGGACAGTATTCGATTACGCGATCATGTAAGACGAGACAATAGGCGGTAGTATTTGCCGGTACATTCTCTTTACAGTCAAATTCTATTCGCACATCCACGGTGGCGCTCTTGACAGATTCGTTTTGTCAATCAATGACAACAAAAGGTCCTTTTGTCAGGAATGTAACTACAGTGCAAAGCGTATCGAAGCAGTCGTATCCGTAATAAGCTTTACGATAACGCGCATACATATCGAAAAGGACGGCGTATCGATTTTGCCAAAATCCAGATTCAAGTCATCGTACGGATAAAATTCAGAGTTTAGATAAAGTCTCACGTTGGTCAAGTTACAGTCATCAAATACGCTAACATCTTGCGACATGATATTCTTGCGCCCAGTCTGCAGCGCAAAGATAACGTACCGCGGCTTCTCCAGCTGAGTCGCCGTTTTGACGGCCCACGAATGCTTGGTCGTGCTCTGCAACATGGGGTACTTGTACAGATCCCACGAACGGAAACTGACACTAAAATATCGCCCGCTTTCCAAGGCCCGTAGCATGGATAGCTTATTGATCTCGTTTAATGTGACGTGAGGCATTCGCCACTGTACTTTAAACAATTCAATTTCCGGCTCCGTCGCCGGATTTCCCACAATGCAATTGTTATCGCTGCGCGCTCGTATAAAAATTAATTCGTGACGAGCGTTAACAACCACGCGTTTGTAATCCTCGCAAAAGCCCAACAATGTGTTGAGCGGTACGCAATAGTTGAAATATTCCTCCGGGTGAGAAATGTCCCATCCAGCATTTTGCATAATTGCTACGATGATCGGAAGGTAAATGATCTGTGCCGGCGTTTCCGATATCTTATATCCAGGAGGCACACTCGGTGAAAACTCGTGTATCGTGTGCACGTGCTTGTCGTTGCTGTACGCACCCGCGGTCACGTTACACTCTATGCGAATAATGTTTACGTTGATGATATTTATCGGAACGTCCGATTCGTGCCATTGTCGCGACTCCAGCATGCGATTCGCTGAAAATCCCAGCAGCGATCCAATGTTGTTCGGTTTGGTGAAATTTATCCGATAAGCGCACTTGATCTCACTCTTCATCGTATTGTTATTAGCTCGAATAACAATCAATGGGTGCGGTTCATCTTCGTTTGTCGAGACAATATTGGATTGATTCCATAAAAGAGCGCGTTTCAGATACATGTCTATATCACGCAGTTCGTACGATCCTTCGGGAATGGTAATCTCCTTGTCGTCGTCGTCACAGTAGAATTTATTTTTCGACGAATTTACATTCGGTATCGTGTGATAGGTTTCAAAATCTGTCAGACCGAGCTCGTAATCGTCATCGCTCAAATCCACGGCGGGAAAATAGCTTACCGCGAGGATGTTGCTCTTGCCGGTGAGCGTAAATGTCAGTGACATGTTTGAACGAATACTGAGATTAAACATCGTAACGCCGGTCTTTAAATTGATTGTCAACCGACTGTAGAAAGCGCAGACACAGTTGTTCGCAATTGCTCTGATCGTATCGCTGATAAGGCGTGCGATTGTACTCTATTTTCGTCACGCTCGGTCCGAAATATCGCACCAATTCTTTCGGCGGTCGAAGATTGCCGAAACTGTCGAAATATATGGCACAATCACCCCTCTTCGCGTACGCCACCCAGTGAGTACCGGGTCCCTCGGCATTATCCAAATTCACGATACCGCTCTCATTTCGACGTATACCGCCGATCGGTAGCGAGTCGCGCATGAAAATACCTCTAAAATATGTAATGCGCATACGTTTTGCCAATTGTTGCAATTGCACGTTGGTAGTTACACCCTTGGGAATTTTTAGAGTCTCTTTGACTTTTTTTTTCTCGAGACTCCCCGTCCGCGTTTGTACGGAGCGAGATAAAGTCCATGACCTTCCATGGCGCGATTGTGACGTTGCATCTCTTCCAGCTGACGTCGCGCGGCTTTGTTATCATTCACGGCCTTTGCGACTTCCGCCGCTCCGCCGACCAACGAACCGAGAACCCCCAACAACGGAAGGATCGGTAGGATACCGCCGCGTTTCGCTACCGGAAGTATTCGCTTGTTCTTCTTCTTTTTCTTCGTTTTCAAACCCATACCGAGTTTTGTTTTAGTCTTCATGGCCGCCCAGACGGCTGTAGCTGCAGCTCTCTCTCCGAGAGTCGAATCGTTCGCGGTGACACGTTTTCGCGCTTTCGCGGCGAGTATATTGTCTGCCACGTGTCGTTCTGCGAGATCGTTGCTACGCGAGTAGGCTATGTCATGCTCGCGGCACGCTGCGTCTAATGGATTGATACCCCGATCACCTTTTGCCAATCGTGTTTCTAAATGAGTTCCCGGACCGCAAAATTGATAGCCGGGGATATGTAATTCGATCGGAAGCGCATTTATCGCGCGATTCAACAGACCTCGACCTATCTTTGGCGGCATTCGCTGCAGTTTTTTATCAACGGTGGCGGACCGTCGATGTGCGTTTGCTGACTCGGTAAATTATAATGTTTTAAACAGCGACGATATTGCCGAACTTCCGAATCTACCTTGATATGTTCGGGAAGCTTATCCCACAAATAATCTATGTAATTATAAAACTGTCGTAGTAGAATGACCTTTGGTATATACTTTAACTGCTCGGCGGTTAAATCGTAAATATCGCTGTTATCCGACACGAGCAAAAACATTTTAAAGACTGAGCATCTTAACTCTACGCGTCTCTATAAATAGGCCAGCTTTCTCGATACTGTTTTTCATTCGTTGTGGAAGGGAAGTAATATGCGGTTCGTACAACAATCGTGGACGATCAAAGTGACAAACTTTGACGATAGGATACGCAAGAGGTACGCAAACATGGAGACGTGCTACCGATTTCTATACGCGGTATCATCTGCGGTCCGTCGAATTGCGGCAAGACAAACGTCTTGATAAGCTTGCTGGAAAGTCCGCACGGTGTACGTTTTGAGAACGTGTATGTGTACTCGAAATCGTTGCAACAACCGAAATATCGATATTTGGAGAATATACTAACACCGATAGAAGAGATTGGCTACTTTACGTTTTCGAATAACAGTGATGTCATTCCACCGAGCAAGGCGCTCCCGAATTCTATTTTTATCTTTGATGACGTGGCGTGCGACAAGCAGGATACGATAAGAGAATACTTTGTAATGGGCCGGCACGCGCACGTTGACTCCTTCTATCTTTGTCAGACGTATGCAAAGATACCGAAGCATCTTATACGAGACAACGCGAATTTATTGATTCTGTTTAAACAGGATAGTACCAATCTGAAACACGTATACAACGATCACGTAAACACAGATATGTCTTACGATGATTTCAGTAAATTGTGTCATACATGTTGGCAGAAAAAGTATGGATTTGTGGTGATAGACAAGGACAGCGCGATTTCGAATGGTCGATACAGAAAAGGATTTAACGACTTTGCGATACCGAAACGTGCTTAGTTGTCGTCGACGCGTCGATTGAACAACGTTATCGCAACATGGACAGCGGCGAGGAGATTAGAGAGCGCGAGAGGATAGCAAATCAAATTGCGAAAACGAACAATTCGATTCGCAAAAAGTATCACGCCTTGAAAACGGGTAAAATGGAGGAAGATATCGCGTTGGAGAGACACTTTAAGCCCATCATCGAGCCTCTAAGGCAGATTGCCGAAAACACCGTTAGCAAGGAATCTGATGTGTCAAAGGTTGAGAATGAAACGGCGTGGGAAGACGATGAGCCAAAGCTCAAACGAAAACGACCAAACGCCTCGTTTAACGATTCTGTAATGGCCTCAACTCCGGTTACGTTGAAACGATCGATAAATATGCCATCTAATTTAAGCGAAATACCCAAAATTTTACAACCGCGTAAATCAAAACGATCGAAAGATTCATTGAATGAACCACCGATAACCTCAGCGCCTTCCGTACAACCCCAAATGCTCGAATCACTCGCAAACGAGGATGTTTTCGAAACCACGGATGACTCACTCGTGACGTCCGTTCGAGAGCAGTTGCAAACGTCTGAGGGTCGAGAAACGTTGCGAGATCACTTGGGTCCATTGAGCCAAAAGTACGTCGGGGCAGTTCTCAGTGGCGATCAAGAAAACGGTATAGACACCGTATACGGCGTTTATTTCAGCAATGATGGAATGATGCTAGGTAATAAACGTTTTGACGTGGACAACACGGACAACATAATTATCAACGGCACACGACACGCTGGCACACGCGGTCTTTACGAGTTGATCTTTAAGAAACTTCCCGATTACGACATCTACACGGAGGACGACATGCAAACATACAAGAGCATTCTGTTGACGACGAGTGCTCATAAACGCAATTACGATGCTCATGCTCAATTAAATGGCAACAGAGGACACAAATATAATCGCGCCGTTGATTTCGGGTAAAATAGCTGGAAAAGGTATACCACGTGCCATGACATTAAACGGCAACAAGATCAATCATATAATTGCATCGTCGATTTCGGGTAAAAAAGCTGGAAAAGGTATACCGCGTGCCATGACATTAAACGACAACAAGATCGACTATGTTCATTGGGACGATCTCAACGAGCTTGTAGATCGTCTCCGATTGCTCGAAGCTTCGCGCCTTGCGGGTCACACCGGTCACAATAACGAGATCCAGTCGATTATCGAGAAACTTCGAGAGGCTGGACTTATTATAAATTAAACCGCGCGTCGGCGAGTCATTCAATCAACATCGAAATGCCAATCAACAAGTTTGGTATATCGCTCGGAAGAGGCGGTGCGGAACCGTACTATCAATGGAGATGATTAACCAGAAATTACGTGCGCGATAACGCCCTTTGCGGGGTTGCCACCGACTTTGACGCGAAATCGCGCAAGATTCGACGGATAGCGCCGCATGTGGATGATGGCGATGCGGCCAATAAACGTTACGTGCAGCAGATCGTGCAAATTTTAAAAGATCGGCAGGATGAAATCGAGAGAAAGATGGTTGCATTCCAGAATGACGTGCAAATTACTCTAAACGAGCTTCAAAAGATGATTCAAAAAGTAATTATCGCGTATCATCGCGAACAGATAAGAACGTACATCTGATCTCTGCGTCAGTTGCGCGTCATCGTCATGGCTAGTAAGAAGCAATCAACTGAGAAACGGAGGCTAGTGGAAGAATAACACGCTCCTGCGAGAAGAAATTTTTCGCAAAGACGCGTCATAGTACGCGGATACGATGACCTGTGGCAGGCGGATGTGGTCGAGATGCGCCCATACACACGATTCAACAGAGGCTACCACTACATACTCACCGTTATCGACGTGCTGAGCAAGCACGCATGGGCCGTACCGCTCAAGGCCAAGAGCGGAACCGAGGTTACTACGGCGATTGCAAAAATAATTCGAGACGGCGGAAGATGTCCGAAAAATCTGCTGACTGACAAGGGCAAAGAATTTTACAACGCAAACGTGCAGAAACTCTTGAAGAAACATAATATCAATCACTATTCGACCTATTCCGTAATGAAGGCATCGGTCGTCGAACGATTCAATCGCACGCTCAAAAACGACATGTGGAAAATGTTTACGCGCAATGGAAATTATAAATGGATCGACTCGCTGCCGGGTCTCGTATCGGATTACAACGCGCGAAAGCATCAAACTATCGGCATGCGGCCTATCGATGTTACCCCCCGCGATCGCCGACAAGCTCCTAACAACGGTGTACAGTCACGTAAAGATCGCTGCTCCCGCGCGATTCAAAGTGGGCGACTCGGTACGCGTGAGTAAATTCAAGACAATCTTCGAGAAAGGATACACGCCAAATTGGACCACTGAGGTGTTTAAAATCGTCAAAGTGCAGAAAACTAATCCCGTGACGTATCTGTTGGAAGATTCCTGCGGAAAACCCGTCGCCGGCGGCTTCTACGAATACGAGTTACATCGCGTTGCTAATCCCGACGTGTATCTCGTTGAAAAAGTTTTGCGCAAAAGGGGGGGATGAGGTTTATGTAAAGTGGTTAGGATTTGACAATTCACACAATTCGTGGATACACAAGAATAATGTATTGTAAAAAATTTATTACAATATAAAAACATATTATACATACAAATGACTCATTTATTTTCACAAATATCTAAATGTAATTACAATTTATATATTTAAGGTATTTTATAATGCCCCCATGGCAGCGTCTCGGTGGAACCGGGTATAATGTATCGTTTATCATCGTACGGATTTAGAGCTATTTTCGTTTCGGACACGGTGTACACCTCGTGTTGTTTGGACCTTATGCAAGCCTGCTGTCGCGTCATTTCAATTTCGTCGCGCAGACACCGCGTGTAATCGTCGAACGTTATCGACCTGGCTACGACATTACTCTTAACACCTTTAGCCTTTTTCGTATCTTTCTTACCGTCCACTCGCAAGGCGTATATCTTTGCTCTAAGCCCGACGAATTCAGTCATTATCGCACCGTTGTTTTCGTTTTTCATCAAACCCGGAACTTTTTTATTAGCGAGTGGGATACCGTATGCATTATCGACCGCGTAATCGCTAGTGTCAAATCTATTAATGTCGCGCTTCATGGTGTCATACACATTGTCGCACTCGATGTGATAAATAAGACTATCAGTATCGGTGTACGTGACTTTACACTTTTCGCGATACAAACGGTAACATGTACTCGTGATGAAATTCGTACAAACATGTCTTGGATATATCGAGGATGCATATACCCACGTAGATTGGTTTGTCGAACTTCACCTCGAGTTTTCGCATTTCTATCACTACTAAATTCTCCGAAAAGACGCTTCGGCTATGAAAATTTGGTTTCGCGATCATTG
>JASTWK010000679.1:0-94580 GCA_030770225.1 Temnothorax unifasciatus | reverse complement strand
AGGTTTGGTCAAAGAGATAAAATACACCGTCAAAAAATAAATATAATGAAATAATTACCTAATAATTCGGTTTTTGTCATTATGGGTTCCTGATACTGAAGTCCAAAAAAGTCAAAGGCGTCTGAAAAAAAGATTTAACAGCGTTTCGACCATTAAGAGACCGGACTGCACCATTGTTAAAGCAAATAAATGAAAACACCATAAAAATGGGCATAACTTCATTCGAAAACAAAAAAAAATTTTAATTCAAGTAGTATAAATAGAATAAGTAAAACATGTGTATTTCATATTATAACATATAAAATTATACCATCTTTAACAATAAACATTAAAAAAACAGTATTAACGTTAGTGTATAAACTTTGAACATTTTAAACAAATAAATCAAAATAAAAAATATTAATTTTTTCCCTCAATTTCTCAAACAATCCGTTTTGCTCCTTATTTTCGAATATATTTTCCGAAAAATATCAATTATTTACATTAAATTTACAAAATTAATGATAAAACCACAAAAATGTCATTTAAATCGAAAAGTGACATTTTAAAACTTCATAACTCGGAAACTACTTCTCTTCCAAAATTGAAATTTTCAGGGTTGTTAAGGATATAATGAAGTATATCCTGAAATTTCAAAGAATTTCGAGTTGAAAGAAAAAAGTTCTGGCTATCTGAAAATGGCGATTTTTCGAAAATCGATCGGCTTAGATGGCCATAACTTAACGAAATAGAAGCAATCAAGTAAAAAGTGGGTAGATTCTTCAGATATACCTGAACAAAAAATATCAGCTGCTGATCAACCCTTCCTTCGAAAACTGTAGATATGACAGCATTTCAAAAATAGGCAAAATTTCTCTAAAACAGTGGTTAGTTAGCAGCTCGCCGTGAAGCCGGACTTGAGTGTAAACCATAACCAATTTTTCCTTAAAAGTAGAGGGTTTACAGAAAAGAATGCGGCCTCAAACGAGTCTCTAAGTTATATAGAAGCTGAGATATAAATTTTTGAAAATGACTAAAAAATCGACTTTTTTCAAAATTCAAAAATTCTCCAGCGGCCGGATTTGATCGAATCGGGCTCAAATTTTCAGGATCATCCCTTTCTAGTGTACTTTCGAGGAAAAAATCGACATCAAAATCGGTGACCCACCCCCGCAACTTTTGGTCGAAAAGTAATGGATCTGCCCATATATATATATTATCTATATATATAAGTACCGGACGTCTGTATGTCTGTGGACCGCGAACTACTATTCGTTAGTGGACCGAATTTTTACCACGGGTACATGAAATAGGGGTAGAAATTTCCCGGGGAGTGCCATAAAGTGTATAGTTTTAGCTGCCGATTTTCTGGAAACCGATTTTTTTATTTTTCGATTTTTTCGGGAAATAATCGACCGAATTCGGGAGATAATCGACCAAATTTCAAAGAATTGTATACGAAAAGGGGTAGAATTTTCCGGGGAGTGCTGTAAAGTGTATAATTTCGTTACCGATCTTTTTGGAAACCGGTTACAAAATTTTTCCAATTTTTCGGAAATAATTGACCGAATCTCAACAATTGTATATGAAGTAGAGGTATAATTTTCTGGTGAGTGCTATGTTATGAAGTTGCTGCTTTCACATATTATATGTCAAAATTGATAAATCAGTCACTTCAATTCGTGACTGTCGCGAGCAATTAAAAAATATTTGCACTTATAAGAAAGAGAGAAAGCCATTAAGAGGATATTTGTACACATTGTAAGAAAGAAAGAGAAAGAGAGAGAGAGAGAGAGAGAGAGAGAGAGAGAGGGGAGAGAGAGAGCGAGAGAGAGAGAGGGAGAGAGAGAGAGAGAGAGAGAGAGAGAGAGAGAGAGATACAAGAAAAAGGTATGTATCTTAAATATCAAAATTACATTTCAAAAATTTACGTATTTCAATCTTCCATCTTTTTGTTTTATTTTCTATTTTTTATTTCCTATTTTATAATTGACTTTTGTCTTTCCGTTTCTTAAGAAAAAGAAAGATATTCGCACATCATAAGAGAAAAGAGAGAAAGAGAGAGAAGGGAGAGAGAGAGAGAAAGAGAAGAGAGAAAGAGAGAGAGAGAGACAGAGGGAGAGAGAGAGAGAGAGAGAGAGAGAGAGAGAGAGAGAAGCACCTACGCGCACACACACGCCTGAATTATATCAATAATATGTTTGGAACTCGTGAAAATGTCATCTAAACAAACGGCTATGCGAGTCGAGCGCGGGTCGTGGTGCGCAGTAACATTAACGAATATTTACAAAAACGTATATTTACAGAACGTTTCGGCTCTGTCCTTCGAGCCATCTTCAGCTTTATTAACAAATGAGATCAATCCTGCAGAACTCGAGGCAGCAACCTCCCTTCCTGGAGAGATGTCGTGATAAACGAGCTGGTATACACGATTATGGTGGACATTTCCGCTGAGAACGGAAAAGACATTAAGTTATTCGACCGTTGAAGGAAACGAAAAAGAAAAGGAGAGAGCTCACCTCAAGTTCTGCAGCAGTCAAATTATAATAATCAAAAGTCGCAGCAAAGCGGTGTGGATACAAAGAGTCGCACATCTCGGAACAGTTAGAAATACAAGCCGTAGCGAATCGGCGCGGATACAGCGTCGCGCATCTCGTAATAGGCGAGAATAATCGCGTCACACAAGTGTCGGTTGGAAACGAAATGAGAGCGGTCACAAGCAAGCAGGTACGGAAACGTGATTATACAGAGTAACCAACCGAAGAGGGGAAACCAAAGGTTAAGCATTATTTATGATAGGCAAGTACGCGTGGTGTAAGCAATCGGTATCTGATTGCAATTCAAACTATGGCGCTGTTGTCTAATGTATAGAACTTCCGAAATAAGTCGCTTGTAATGAAATCTTTCGTGATCCAATATCTCGACGCCGTCCCAATCGAAATCATGGTTATTCTGAATTCTGTGATCCGTGATCACGGAGTGGGCAGAACTGTTTCTATTGATGTGGTTACGATGTTCAGATATTCTGGTTTTTAGTTGTCTACCAGTTTGACCCACGTATGACGCGTCGCAATCACGGCAAGAGATCTTGTAGACCACATTACTTGTCGCAAAAGTCGGAAGAGCATCCTTCTGAACTCTGATTAATCTACTTAATTTATTAACACTGTAGTGTGATAGATGAATATCAGATCCTCTGAAATATCTTTAAATTTAGTGGAAATTGATGGCAAGAACGGAACGGTAAACCATTTTTTAGAAGTAGTGTCGTCATCAGTATCATTCGGATTTTGTTTCATTTTAAACAAACTAAAAACAAAATCCGAATGATACTGATGACGACACTACTTCTAAAAAATGGTTTACCGTTCCGTTCTTGCCATCAATTTCCACTAAATTTAAAGATATTTTCAGAGGATCTGATATTCATCTATCACACTACAGTGTTAATAAATTAAGTAGATTAATCAGAGTTCAGAAGGATGCTCTTCCGACTTTTGCGACAAGTAATGTGGTCTACAAGATCTCTTGCCGTGATTGCGACGCGTCATACGTGGGTCAAACTGGTAGACAACTAAAACCAGAATATCTGAACATCGTAACCACATCAATAGAAACAGTTCTGCCCACTCCGTGATCACGGATCACAGAATTCAGAATAACCATGATTTCGATTGGGACGGCGTCGAGATATTGGATCACGAAAGATTCATTACAAGCGACTTATTTCGGAAGTTCTATACATTAGACAACAGCGCCATAGTTTGAATTTGCAATCAGATACCGATTGCTTACACCACGCGTACTTGCCTATCATAAATAATGCTTAACCTTTGGTTTCCCTCTTCGGTTGGTTACTCTGTATAATCACGTTTCCGTACCTGCTTGCTTGTGACCGCTCTCATTTCGTTTCCAACCGACACTTGTGTGACTGCGATATTCTCGCCTATACGAGATGCGCGACGCTGTATCCGCGCCGATTCGCTACGGCTTGTATTTCTAACTGTTCCGAGATGTGCGACTCTTTGTATCCACACCGCTTTGCTGCGACTTTTTGATTATTATAATTTGACTGCTGCAGAACTTGAGGTGAGCTCTCTCCTTTTCTTTTTCGTTCCTTCAACGGTCGAATAACTTAATGTCTTTTCCGTTCTCAGCGGAAATGTCCACCATAATCGTGTATACCAGCTCGTTTATCACGACATCTCTCCAGGAAGGGAGGTTGCTGCCTCGAGTTCTGCAGGATTGATCCTCATTTGTTAATAAGCTGAAGATGGCTCGAAGGAAGAGCCGAACGTTCTTGTAAATATACGTTTTTTGTAAATATTCGTTATGTTACTGCGCACCACGACCCGCGCTCGACTCGCATAGCCGTTTGTTTAGAAGGTGAATTATATCAATACATAACAACAGATCTATATATATCTATATATAGTTTTATAATAAAATAAAGAAAAACAGAAATGCATTCTGCGATTTGCGCAGTAATTGCAGCTAAAATGCATTCTGCGCAACGCGCAGTGATTACTATCAAAATGTATTCTGCGCTATGCGAGAAAATAATATGAAAAGTAGTATAATAGGGCTTAAGGCGAAGGTCTACTATAAAAAACCTAACGCGCCAATAGGTGGAACCTCAAGGGTGGTATGGAAGTCCATCATTTTAATATCTTAATTTTTTTATATAAATAAAAGTGATTAAAAATTACAAATACAGAATGTAAAGGTGATTTGAGTGATGATTGATAAAGGAATTTACAAAAAAAAAAGCTTCAGAGCTTTATAGCTTTTAAACCCGCGCGAAGCGCGGGCTCAAAAGCTAGTATATATATATATATATCTTTCTATTGTATATATCAACCGTACAAAATTACCTTTTTTAAAAAAAAGGTAAAGAAAGGCGCCAAGTACACGCATAGTAGTGTATATGTTGTTACCCTCGACAAAAACTGGTAATATTATACCTAAAAAAAATCTAAGTACCAAGTGATAGACGTAATCTTTGTATCTCGAAAAATCTCGAAAAAACCTAAGCAGTAGTATTTTTATTTGCAAAAAATTATAACTCAAGTGATGCACATCACAAAATTACGTTACCTTATCAAAAATGAGTCCCGCTTTAAGTGATCTATTATTACAATTACAAAAAAGAAATGATATCTCTTTTTAAATTACAGCGCCAATTACAGAGAACATATTTTTCGAGATACAAAGATTACGTCTACCACTTGTTACTTAGGTTTTTTCGAGGTATAATATTACCACTGCTTTTCTTCGATTAGAATAGAAGATTGAATCATGAAGAATTACACAGAGGTAACAGTACAAAATACAAATATTTTATTAAAATATTTAAACCCAACAAGGGAATACAAGGTATTTAAATACAAAGTTTATATATGTATTTTAAAAGATTTAATCGCATCGCAAAGAATTACAGAGGTAACAGTACAAAAAATAAAAATATTTTATTAAAATACATAAATTTTTCTTGTCAAAAAACTTGGCGCTGCTAGAGAGAGAGAGAGAGAGAGAGAGAGAGAGAGAGAGAGAGAGAGAGAGACATCACACACACACACACACACACACACACACACACACACACACACACACACACACACACACACACACACACACACACACACACACACACACACACACACACACACACACACACACACACATCACTCGCACCCACTCGCTCGCACATACACACCAGGCTGACCTAATTTTGAGGTCTAGCAGCGCCAAGTTTTTTGACAAGAAAAATTTATGTATTTTAATAAAATATTTTTATTTTTTGTACTGTTACCTCTGTAATTCTTTGCGATGCGATTAAATCTTTTAAAATACATATATAAACTTTGTATTTAAATACCTTGTATTCCCTTGTTGGGTTTAAATATTTTAATAAAATATTTGTATTTTGTACTGTTACCTCTGTGTAATTCTTCATGATTCAATCTTCTATTCTAATCGAAGAAAAGCAGTGGTAATATTATACCTCGAAAAAACCTAAGTAACAAGTGGTAGACGTAATCTTTGTATCTCGAAAAATATGTTCTCTGTAATTGGCGCTGTAATTTAAAAAGAGATATCATTTCTTTTTTGTAATTGTAATAATAGATCATTTAAAGCGCGACTCATTTTTGATAAGGTAACGTAATTTTGTGATGTGCATCACTTGAGTTATAATTTTTTGCAAATAAAAATACTACTGCTTAGGTTTTTTCGAGATTTTTCGAGATACAAAGATTACGTCTATCACTTGGTACTTAGATTTTTTTTAGGTATAATATTACCAGTTTTTTTGTCGAGGTAACAACATATACACTACTATGCGTGTACTTGGCGCCTTTCTTTACCTTTTTTTTAAAAAAGGTAATTTTGTACGGATATCACGGCTTTTTGTAGTATTACGCATTTTATAAACAGTATATTAAGTATGTACAGGGTGTTATTTCGAGGTATAATACTACCACTTGGTTTTTTTTTCGAGGTAACAACATAATACATATACACTACTATGCGTGTACTTGGCGCCTTTTTTTACCTTTTTTTTTAAAAAGGTAATTTTATACGGATATCACGCCTTTTTGTAGTGTATATGTTACAGTAAAAGCGCGAAATCAGTAAATGTGTACACTTACTAGTCAATGTATACATTAACTAAATTTTGTTTCAAATTTCTTTTAATAAGCAATATCATTATCACAATTATACAAATTGAGTTATTTTTCTTTAGTGGAGGCTGCTCCCCCCATCTTTCTATTTCACTACACTCATACATATACTTACAAATTAGAGCTCTTTTACGTGCATATATTTACTGAATTTCATGCTTTTACTGTAACACACATGAAATGTCTGCATATAGACAATTAACAGCAATAAAGAAATATTAGCTAAATGTATATGTATGCATTAACTTGAAAATAAACTATGTATATTTTGCATAGTAATCATATATTTAAAGATATATAAATATTATTATAATTATATGATTGCGTGAATGTACGATGAATACGATGAAACGACAAAATTGCAGGAATTTAAAAGCAACATTAATTTTATTATTTAAAGCATTTTATTTAAAATATAAGGAATATATAATGGGATCTCAATTAATATTTTGTCCTTTTTCCATAAAATCATCGTCGTTTAGTTTGTACTCTTGCAAATTCTATGTTTTTTTTGGGGTACATCTTCAATAAGTTCACATTCCAATAAACTCTCTTAGGAAATTGTTTAGCAGGTCTAGTGTAACATGTCCTGATCGGCGTGCCTTATCACGTTAATGATTATTATCATGTTAATGATTGCTTCTCGACGTTCTTCTCGTCGTTCCGCAGCTTCCTCCAAAGCAATGGATGCCAAATCCTTGATCTTGTTTTGCGCGATATCACTTTTGCTCAATACCGTCAGTAGTTTCATAATGCCTTTTCTCACGAGTTTCGCAGCGACGTCTTTCGTGCTTCTAATCATATTTATCACAATTAAAATACCTTTTTCTTGTATCTCACTGTCTGGACCAGTGAGCAAAAAGTGTAGAGATTCCAGACAG
The DNA here is from genome assembly GCA_030770225.1 of Temnothorax unifasciatus. NCBI lineage: Eukaryota > Metazoa > Arthropoda > Insecta > Hymenoptera > Formicidae > Temnothorax > Temnothorax unifasciatus. The sequence continues at coordinate 87,037 of JASTWK010000679.1, read as the reverse complement.
AAATTCGAATCGTAAATCTGCTTGCAAGCCTCTGTGTTGGCCTCTGTCAGCATCACTAGAGCTGCAGCTGCTGAGAAGCTAATAATTGCATTCGCGTTCTTGCACAATAACATAAGATGCTTAACTCGAAAATTGTTCTGCTTGAAATACTGGACGGCGACTTCATGGCTTAAAAACAACAGGTTTATAAGAGTTAGGGACCCACATTTCAAACCATTATCCTCGTCATTCAGAAAGGCCTCGATCTTCTGAAACACTCCCTCCTTGCATATATGTTTTCGCATGCTGCCGTTGACTTTAGCAAGGTCGCACAACTAATAAAGTCGTAGAATTCTCCCAAATGGAACACTCTGGATTTAGGAGATTTATGATCGGCCGAACAACCTCCATCATCATCTGACCGGGAAATGCAATCTTAGGATGTCTGTTGAGTCCCAGAAGAACCAGGGCTTCCGAGGCTTTCTTTTTTCCCTTGTCTGTGCCGTTCAGCGCTAACGATACCAATGCCTTCAAGCCGCCTTGTTGAACCACTATTTCTCTCACTTCGCGCGGACAGCATATCATGTTGAAAATGCGGACTATCAATTCCTTGCAGTTCTGGCTGTCCATTTCAGCGAGGCTCGCCAGAGCGCTAATCACACCGGCCTTCGCTAACACGCTTCTTCTTCCCACTGCGTTTCTGTCGAACAGATTATATCCCTCGAAATAACGTTTAGCAAACATTACCAATTCTATCATCTCGGGTATGTGTTCTTGCTCGACATAAGCGTTGCAAAGGTTCACCAACGTCGCAAGCGCGGCATAGAGAATCGATTGATCATCAGTCTTGGTAAGCTCGAGCACTGCTCGAATGGCTTGTTAGTCCTCGATCAACTCGTCTTTGACGTCGTCGTCGGAAGTGAGGTACGACCTTTTAAGGCCCATTTACTCATATTTTTTTCCTTCTTGAGATAAATCAGGAATCGTCTACAAATCCTGGATAATTTCTTCGTCGCTCCATACGGGAACAGTTTAATAGTCGGAGAGCAGAGTGCGTTATCGAAATTGGTTAACTTGCACAAACCCACTAACGCTCGAATCCGAATTGAATCGTGCTTAGAATAATACAGGTTCTGCAATATATCTCGACCTCCCCATATGAATTTGTTTGCCTTCTTACATTTGGTTATAGCAGCAACGATACACTCGCAAATCACTTTCTGCTGCAATACGTCATCCGCTTTCGCCATAGCGAGGATCATCTCAACAACTTCTTTTTTACAGATAATTGAGTCCGCAATGTCTAATGGGCCGAATATTAATGTTGTTATCGCAAGTACTATACGCACCTGTAAAACAATCACATGACAACTTATGAATTTTTACGTTTTGTAAACCAATAATTATAGTTTAAAGAAATATCAATACAAATAGTTTTTTTTTATTCTTATTAAAAATAGAGAAAATCTCTGGTTTGAGAAACTAAAAGAAATTGAGCTCTAAAAAATACTGGATAAAAAAGTCATATTCTTCAATAAGAAATCTTTGACATTTTTGTTTTAAAAATAGAGAGTTCAAGAAGGATATAATTAAAAAGGCAGCCCTTTATTTTTAAATAATTTAATTTAAAAAATCTCGGAAAATAATACCTTGGATTCTGTATCAGGTGACAGCAATTTATCTTTAATAAATTCATTAATGGCGTTGGTAAATTTTTCTTTAGCAGTATTACAGTGCACGTTTTCAAATATATTTGCTATACACACACTGATTATAGTTCGCGTGAAAGACGTGATGTCCATCGAAGATTAATATTTATAGTCTTCCATTTCACTGGCTATATCCATCAATTTTTCCACACCGCAAAGTTCGACAAATCGTTCGGCCCAGTCTAATGTAGTTACCAAATAAATGTTACGCATAATAAGTTGTATTATTGCGTTTCTAGCAAGGCCTGTTAGCGTTCTACTTGTTACACTATTCAGCAAGCCCGACAGAATCGTGTCAATTTCTTTCTTATGCGCTTCGCATAACGCGAGTTTTGAATCGGGTTCTTCACTCATACCGCTGTAAATGTTCAATATATTCTGAAACAAAAATATGGAAAAAATTTTTTATTATTAGTGAAATATATATAATAACTACACGTAATTTACTCGATATTTACCTGTAAACAATATTGAGACGCGTTAACTCTCTCTGCAGACGTGATGTTCATTACTACCAAAGCAAACCGACATGTTCCACAATAGACTCGGTCCGACTAATATTGTTTTTGCATAATTCGCCTATAATGCGAATCGTAGTACAGATCACGTCTTCGTTCTTTTCCACTTTCACAAGTTGAATGATTTTAGATACGCCTTCCTTTTTGAAGATCTCGTCGGCACCAACTCTTTCACGTGCGAGCACAAGCAAATTGTTCATAGCGGCTTCACGTTTTTCGCTACTATCTGTGCTCACGTTGAATGCTAAATCCAGCATTTGTGATACCTAATACGAAGCAAAATTATGTGTATACTTAAATATAATAAAAATATAAATTATAACTGTGAAAGATTATATTTGTATGACTTAATTTTTATCCATATAAGATGTGTAGGACTATTAACAATAATAATACTTAAATATAATAAAAGAAAGTAAAACTTAAAGCCATTTCTCAAATTAGATATGATATTGAATCGAACAGAAACTCTTACTGAAGTATCCAGTATAAAAAATATGTTACAATTTTTACATTACATATATATAGACCTATTTAACATCTCTTGCGAGTTAATGCATATTTCTATAGTAGTACATTTACCTTGGCACTGATTTTCATATTCTCATTACGACGTTCTTGTACAATTTCAAGTAAGCGCGTCGCTACGAGCTGAATAACTTTATTATTGGGGTCAGATGAAATAATCTCCGCGTCCCGATATGCCTCCTCGAATCTCTCTAACGCTTCCAGTGCCAGACATCTGCGATACAGTGCTTTGTTGCAACATATCTTTAACGCAGTGTCGCAGTGTTCAACCACTTTCTCGTAATCGTGTAGCATTGAATATACCGCAGCTCGATTTTTGTAGTACACTCCTGTCTCAGCGTCGTCCTCTTTTATTATTTTCAGTGCGTTTGTATAGTGACTCGCGGCGTCTGACCAATTGCCTCTGTCAAATTTTCTTCATTACCCTTCTCTTTCCACTCCTGTGCAGTCATATCTGACTGCCATGGTGGTGAAATAACTCTATCTTAAAACTGGAAAAGAATAAAAAATAAGTTGAACCGATAATATATTAATAACTTACGATAATTCCTTCGCGTAAACGGGACCTTCGCGTAAACGGGATTGATCTCCTCGGTATCAGCTCCCTGCCGTCAATATATATTCGCCTAAACGGGGCCTTCGCGTAAACGGGATTGATCTCCTCGGCATCAGCTCCCTGCCGTCAATATATAATATAAAAACCACGAAAACCTCGCACAACAAATTTCTATAAAGCCTCCTCGAGCTGTCTCGAAATTTTAAATAAACGTAGAATATTTTTTCCCGACTTGCTTTATATAAACCGGATGCGATAACGAGAATGAATAAGCACAATTACGAAAGATACTTGTTTGTCTCGCGATAAAACCGTTAGGGAAACCGGCTCGATCATGACTTTGATCGACAAAATAAGAACTTTACTATATTTTTCCGTTCTCTTTTTTTTTTACCTTGTCGGTGTGTAACGTGGTCATTACAACGTACCTCGATAACCGTCGCACTCGATACAGCTTAGGATCTCATACTTTCTATCCTCTACCACACCTGAAAAGATCAGAGTATAACAAATCATCCTGTGGCGAAGAGACATGAGGGAATATAGTCCTTCAATCCAGACGAATATAACTCTGGCCTGATAAACTAATCGCAACACGCAAAGACGTTTATGGAACTTAATGCACAAGAATTTTATGTAAGGAAACGTACCTATTGGGAGATACAGATCGCTTCAGATTGCAGCTGACAGCGTAACCTCCAAAAGTCAGAAATACACATTGAGAAAATAGGGAAGGGGCGGGAGATCGCAATATTATCCATGTTATGCACATCTAGGTTAACCTGTGCAAACACTCGCGTAAACGTAGTAAGTATAAGTATATATAGTATAGTAGTAACAGTAACATATAGAATAGAAAATAGATATAAGATAAACAATCACCATGAATTAATCGTCGCGTCGCGTAAAGAGTTACGGTCGGTATCGCTCCGCGCGTACTTGACGCGAGACCAACGAGACACTACCGTGTTAGGTTTAGGTTAGGTTAACTGGTTAACTGACTGTCTATGACTGTGACAGCGCGCTGCACTGTCTGCACTGCACTGCGATACTAACGCCGCCAGCCACCAGTGTCGAAAAAGTGAAAGTGACGTTTTCTCTGATAGACATATATATATTGACGTATCTTAACGACGACGACGACGTATCTTAAAATAAAATTTCACATTTCGACTTTTGCGTCACAATATCTCCGCTCGTAGGGCACGTAGCGGAAAAATGAAAAGAACGAACCCCCCCCCCAAATCGACCCCAAGCTATCGATCAAGCCTATTTAGAACTTGATCCGTTCACTCGTTATCGAGATCTCAACATCTCGAGTACTTGCAAATCGTCGCGTCGCGTAAAAGAGTCACGGTTGGTCTCGCTCCGCGTGTACTTGGCGCGAGACACTACCGTGTCTCTTGATAGAACTCACTCAAAAAATCAAGATAGCCAACTTTGATATAAGGATCTGGAGATTTACTTTCCAAGATAGACGCGGCAAATGTTTCATTTGCAACTTGTATTGGCCTTAGATACAGCTACATGCTTAGTGCTGTATACAATGAAATCTTCTGTGTTATTCACTTTTTCAACAGAAATTTAATCTAATGTCTTAAAGTTTGAACACCAACTAGTTTGTGTGATTTCATCGTTGAAATAAATAAACTTTTATACCTCTTAACTCCTTTGTACATTCAATATATTCTAAGAGTGTTTTAGCTATACAAACTTCTTTTATACCTAAAAATGGTAATAATGAAATAGGTTGACATGTTCCAAGTCTTGATGTTTTAATAATTTCAGGTATCTTTATTTCGATTCCTGATTTAGTCGTTTTTATATTATCGATGTTAATTAGCGTTTGTAATCTTCATACAGTAGCGAGCATTAGTAACATTGTTGTTGTTTTACCAAGATTTTTTATCTTTAGTTCTTCTGTAGCAGACAAGGTCTCGATATAGTAAACAACCGGGTCAATATTCTATGGTAGTATATTTTAGTCGAGTAAAACTTTTTTTTTAATTAGTTAATTAATTAATTCATTTATTTTTGCCACGTATGAAACGTGATATTAATTTGTCATCAGATATATTTCCTGATGTAATGAGAGCTATAGCTGCTCTATCAGAGTTCAATGTCCCATATTTAGCGCATTATGAAATCGGTGTGTACGAAACCCACACAGAACACAACCTCCAATGGACGTCCATACAACCTCCATAGCTCCATGCGACATCCATCTCCATGGTGGACGTCAAATAGATTTCTAATAGAGATCCATACTATCTCCATCATAGATATCTTCTACAAATCCATAATGAACATCCATTAAACGTCTATTATGGATGTATAATAGACTTATATATAAATAATGTTTTTAATAGATCAATATTTAAGTTTTATCAGCAAATTTAAATTTTCAGATAATTTAATATAATTAATTTTTACATTTTTTAGGAGTATTTAAACAATTGTATTTATACGTAACTTAAGACATCTCTTTTTAGACATTGTATAGATTAACTATAGATGTTTAATGGAGCTTCGATGGATAACTAATAGACGTTAACTAGACGTTTAATGGAGCTTTGATGGATAACTAATAGACGTTAACTAGACGTTTAATGGAGATTTGATGGATAACTAATAGACGTTAATTGGATGTTTAACGGAGCTTTGGTGGATAACTAATAAACATTAACTAGACGTTTAATGGAGCTTTGATGGATAACTAATAGACGTAAACTAGACGTTTAATGGAGCTTTGATGGATAACTAATAGACGTTAACTGTATGTTTAACGGAGCTTTGGTGGATAACTAATAAACATTAACTAGACGTTTAATGGAGCTTTGATGGATAACTAATAGACGTAAACTAGACGTTTAATGGAGCTTTGATGGATAACTAATAGACGTAAACTAGACGTTTATGGAGCTTTGATGGATAACTAATAGACGTTAACTAGACGTTTTATGGATTCCTTATGGATATGCGTTTTAAGGCCTATCCAGTCGACAAACTTGAATAAGCTGCACATAACCATTTGCATAATAAATATTATCCAATCGAATTTTACTCGCATTTTCTCTTGATAGAAATGCAATTAGATAATTTATATTATGCAAATAGTTGTGCAGCCCCACACGAAACATAACATCCATTAGACGTCCACACAACCTCCATAGCTCCATGCGACTTCTATCTCCACGGTGGACGTCAGATATAGATCTCTAATAGAGATCCATACTGTCTCCATCATAGATATCTTTTACAAATCCATAATAGACATCCATGACTAGTAGACGTCCATGGGAAGTTTCATGGATGTCTAATGGAGGTTTTCAATCTCCATGATGGACGTCTAGTGGACGTCCATTAGAGCTTTTTGTTCTGTGTGGGAACTCTATTAATTTGTTCGTGTCTGTACTGAACCTGTCTTTTTTTTTATGTGTAAAAAACTCCATTTTGTTTCAACGGATATTCGTATTGCTTCATCATAGATCCTACTATAAAGTCGATCATGATCTCAGTTGCTTCAGTGGTAAGCCCTTTCTTCAAGAATGCTTCCCTGACAGTCGTCCTGTCACCAGGGAGAGTGTTTTTTTTTTGCTAATGGGTGTGTAATTTTTCTGCAAGAAGATATTAACAATTTTTTATTTGGATTAAACACGATTAGTGATCCCCTGGGCCATGAATTGAATAGAAGAGACCAAGGTTGAGTTAGTCAGTTTGGCCCGACTATTATTCCGTCAGTCTCATCAGCAATGAATTTCTTTTAAGCCGGCAATACAAGAGCAAAAAATATATATATATAAATTTTAAACAATAACAGCGTCTACTCTAAATACACCTGGATTTAAACACCTCGAACAAAAGACATTTTTCAACTTTTATATTTGATTATATTGCGAAAGAATCAATAGTGGAAAATTCAAACTTTTCAACATCTTTCGGCCGCCTCATTACATAGCTCTCGCGTGTCTATATTTGTGATTCGCGAAGCTGCATTAGCATAGACATTCTGTTTTGAAGGTATATGCAGCACATATCCAGATTCTTTTAATTTCATACCATTTCCCTCGTGCCAATTCTGTAAATAACTAGGAATTAAACCCTTCTTGCTTTATTCACCTACGCTATTGCTGTTGTATTGTTTCTTAGAGTCATAATAAAAGTCGTAAAAGTTTTTTAGCGCCAAAAAAGGCGCTCAAAAGTTATAAATAGTTAATTTGACTTTTAACCTCCCAGCAATTTTAGATTTCCACTCCTTTAGACTTTATAATCATATTCTCTTTGTAATCTCCGTCACTCGTATTAATGCAAGAAATCTAAACTCTTACAGTGCAAGAAACCCATAGAGTACTGCCGGACAACATGAATTAAATATTCCAAATAATACCGCAAAGTCTCGAATCTTACATGATTCTCCAACTGTAAACTTTCAAATTAAGTTTTTATATAAGTAATAATTCAATGGTGTATGTAACTGGATTAAAGATAAAGCTGAAAAACTTGGACCTTTGAGACGGGATTAAGCAACTTCTTTCTTTATTTAAAATAAATCCTAGTTCTTCTGTTATGACTCTATTACGTTCCCTTTTTTAGAGTTTGAAACTTCTGCTAATGCAAAAAAAAATTATCTAGATATATTGTTGACCAAGAAACCTCGACTTCTTATTCGTGATTGGTTTCAGTAAATTTGAAACTTAAAAATAAATCTCAGGTATTTTCCACTATTTTCATGAACGGGAACTAAAAAATAGTCATTTTTAAAAGCAAAGAAATCATAAACTGGGAGTTACTAGATTCTTTGCCGACCGAGATTCTCCATTTTTAAATGGGATGGGTCGATAACTTTGTTTAGACCTTTTATTACTATCAGATTTTGACACCAAAAGAAAAAATAAATGGATTGAACTTTTTTATTCTCGTTTGGAGATACTCCTCTGTTTAGAAGAGTGGTATTGACGGGAGATTTTACTAGATTCACATTCGCTATTCGAAAACTCATATTCGCTAATAGGCTTTAACATATAATTATCTGGATTATTTTTCTCCATTTGTCAGCGAATGGCAAAGCCTGCTTGCCAATCCTACCATGTCTATATATATATTATATATATAATTGGCTGTTGTCTCGACTCGAAGATTGGTACTGTGTCCTTGGCTTCAAGCTAAATGGTTGCTTCTTGTGAAGCGTGTCCATCTGCCTAAGTTGACAAAAGGACTGTTCTAGTTTCCCTGAATTTGCGATCGGTATAAAGGTTTTTTACGTGATTTATCCTGAGCTTTTAAGCCTTCGCAGACTTTTTCGATTAATTATTTTAATTGCTCGGTGTGATAACGATTTTTTGGTTGTTAACTGTTGATGAAGACATCAGACAACAGCTTTCCTGATTTGATTTGGTCAACTCCTTCCGAGTCCTGTAATAATACCGATACTGCTCCTCCAAGAGTGATAGTAGTTGATCCGATGCATTATTGCGTTTCCATGAAGTGTTCATCTCTTTTCTTGGATATTTTTGTTAATGCTGCAACAATCTCTAGGTTAATTTTTCGAGAATTAGCATATAACATTACCCTGGATATTATTTAAGTAAGGTTTTCCATCGATTCTGTATGTCAGTATGAAACTTTACAGTTTTTTAAGGTTACCGTTTGAGCCCCACTGACTTCAGTGACATAGTTCACCAGGACCTGCACTTTTTCGTGATTATTTTCCTTATTGAAATCATTTCGCTCTGAAAGCAAAGAAAAATTACATACTAACCTTGAGACGTTATCATCATTGTTTTTCGTATGGAAAAATTTTAACGCTTGCAGAGTTTGTGTTGAACTTTTTGTTCCGTGACCCCTCCTTTATTAGGAGTGCATTGCTTATATGGAATAGACACTTTTGTATTCCTTTATTATGAGTGCATTACTCGTATGAAACTCGGAATAAGCACTTTTATCACCTTAAACCGGAAAACAGCTAGAGAGGAGTTAATGGGGTAACACTTATTGTGTGCATTGTGAAACGTCGGTTCTTATTGAGCCAATTAACAAAAAATACTCTGTCATTGTCGTATGAACGCCGACCCTCAATATTCGTATGGAATAATTGAGATTTAACCTCCTTGTTACTTTGAACGGAGGCAACTAGGGAGGAGTTAATTGGGTAACACTTATTGTGTATTGTGAAAAGTCGGTTCTTATTGAACCAATTCACAAAAATTACCCTGTGTCATTGTCGTATGGACGCCGACTCTCAATATTCGTGTGGAATAATTGAGATTTAACCTCCCTAACCTTTACTAGCTGGCCGAGACATTAGTGAGGTTATCTAACTAAGATTGGATTTTCATGATTTTTTCTCAGTTCCTTCACTGACTCTTTTGCGTTCTTTTAAAACGTGATCGAGAACGCCTTTTTTTCCTTCTGATTTTGCTTTAATAGTAATATTATTAAGCAAATTTCCTCTGACGTGCGAACCCTTGAGCACAACAAAACATTATGAAGAAGAGAAGCAGGCAGCGCCCACAGGAGGCGCGGAGAGCGCCACATTCAAATTTTAGTACTCTGAAGTTGTGAATTTTGAGCATAGCTGACGCTACTACAAGTAATCATCGAGAACGAAACGTCATAGTATAATTTTGTATTTTATAATGTAGTAAATATAATTATTTAACATGCTTATTATTATCATAAATATTTGTGAGAATATATTTAATTTATTACGTTTATTTGAAAATACAATAAAATGTATAATAAAAATATATTTGGAAAAGCTTCAATAAACAATGAGGTATGTATATATGGAGGGGTGACTCTATATACACGAGGCAACGCAGTTGCAAGTATCTCGAGATTTTGAGATCTCGATGTCTCAGACCACCCGTATCACCCGATTTATTCGTAAACACAACATTTTAGAGAAAAATGTTCCAGACCAAAGTTGTATGGTTTCAAGGGGTACATAAGATGGTGTCATTAGTTTCACCTTAAATAATTGCTTGAAGGTTACGTAAAGGTCACCTTCAATTTTTTAAATAGAACCACCTACTTTTTATTACATATTCTTGTAGCTTATCTCGAGGGCTTTCCAAAACACTATAAGAAAGTATTTTTTCATTAAGAACTTTTGGAATTATAAGGCTTGAAAGTTCTAGTATTTTGACATAAAATACAAAATATCTTGTAAAACATCAAGTTTTCGGTAATGTTACCGTAATACTTTTATGCACAGAATAATGAGACGAATCAATTGGTATAAAAAAAGCATAGTTCCTTTAAGAAAAAATATGTAATTTGCAACACGCATCTGCATACTTTTTTTTAAAAGCAACTATGCCTTTTTTTCATATCAATTGATTCGTCTCATTATTCTGTGCATAAAAGTATTAAGGTAACATTACCGAAAACTTGATGTTTTACAAGATATTTTGTATTTTATGTCAAAATACTAGAACTTTCAAGCCTTATAATTCCAAAAGTTTTTAATGAAAAAATACTTTCTTATAGTGTTTTGGAAAGCCCTCGAAATAAGCTACAAGAATATGTAATAAAAAGTAGGTGGTTCTATTTAAAAAATTGAAGGTGACCTTTACGCGACCTTCAAGCAACTATTTAAGGTGAAACTAATGACACCATCTTATGTACCCCTTGAAACCATACAACTTTGGTCTGGAACATTTTTCTCTAAAATGTTGCGTTCACGAATAAATCGGGTGATACGGGTGGTCTGAGACACCCGGTATATTGTCATACATGAATTCATATACAGTCAGGCTTGATTAGATCTAATCATATATGAATCTGTACGTACTCATACGAATTAAAATATATTAGTCACATCAGCATAAAAATGGTCAGATCTAAATACGCACAATTATATATGAATATATATCTAGTTATATATAAATTCACATATAGTCAGGAGCGAGTTCATATTAGCCTGTCATGATTAGATAGAATCATACATAGATTTAAATATAGTCATATATGAATTCATATACAGTCAGATATGAGTCAGGCTTGATTAGATCTAATCATATATGAATCTGTATCTACTCATACGAGTTAGAATATATTAGTCCTATCAGTCTAGGAATGGTCAGATCTAATCATATATGGATCCATATATAATCATACAAGGAGCAAGATGTAAATATACATGATCATAAATATACCCATATATATTTATTTATGATTCTATACATAATCATATACAATTATATATGATTAGTCGAAATTATTTTTTCTCGGTTACAACAATCGTGAAATGAATTTCCTTTATTAGATATTTTTTCAGCTGCAAAATGTTTTGCTCTACAATGAACACAAGACACATCCATAGAACCTATATAATATTCAATAACGTTCTTTAATGTAGTTGTATTATTAATATTTATAAGAGGCTGTTGCCTTTTCCTTGATCGGTAATTGACTTGATATTCTACACGTCGTTGTTTTCTTGATATAATATTTAAAGAATTTTCAACATTTTGACTTCTAAATTCTGTACCATAATTATTATTAGAAGAGTCTGCAATGCATTCTTCAATTGAGTATTGGGCGCCAGACGCGTAACTCGCGTCCACTAAGAATCCCGAGACGAAAAATAACACCAATCCAACCAATGTAACGCCAGACCTAATTAACCCGGTGCGTGAGAGATCGGCCAGCTCGGCTAAGGAGTGTGGGCGGGGTTGATAAAAGGGCAGCGCGGTATTCGGCAGGGTGACACGAAAATCACGAACTCGGATCATTAGAAAAAGAAATAACAATGTTTATTCTGAGTTAATCTTCCGGTGAAATAGGTGCCAGTCGGCTGTCATTATTAAACTATAATCAAGTAGATGAATGATAACGCGGACGCCAGAAAATAGAACAAACAATGCTAATAGAGCGGGCGTCAAAACTAAACGGAAGATTACGTTATTTTACAAAAAAACGCGCGGAGTGCGCTGTTAATGAATCAGAGAACAGTAATAACAATTAAACTTATCGCTAACGGGAGTGATCGACGAAAGACACAGCCAAACACGAAACAACCGGAGTAAACGCGAAATAATAGTATCAATAACGCGAAGGAACGCGAAATAGTAGTGGGTCACGCCCGGAGCGCATGAACGCCACGTCCCAAGCCGCACAGAAATTCTGTCGCCAAATGGTCCTTAATCTAACGTGAGTATCTTAATCTAACGCAAGTATCCTAATCTAACGCAAGTATCTTAATCTAAGGCACGCGATAATTGTAGCGCAAATAACGTTCAAAGGTCCTCGTCATAACGCAAAATACCGTAGCTTACGCGAAAGTACGGGATTTCCGTGAGTAACCACGTAAGATATTATAATTAACGCGAAAACACGCAATTTACCGCGAGTACTAACGGGACGCAATAGTAATCCACCGCGAATCATACGGTAACGCAAGAAACAGTCAAATGATTAATTTTCTAACGCACTAAAATTTCTAACGTAACGCATTTAGTCTAACGCAAACGATAAATAGGCGAACATTCCAGACGCGACCATTACCGCGTGTACGATCTATGTCCCGACCGGGCGAATTACTACGCGATAATTCTGCGTTTGCGAACACTAAAGTCGTGAGAGACGGCGAACTTGCGACATGAAAATCTGCGGACCCATCTACCCTGATCTCCAGAAGCTCTGTCAATTCGACCGCGATCCCTCGGCCACGAGACCATTCCGGTGTCCCTCGCCTTTGTTCTCGATCGCTCAATTACGCCGTATCGGCGGATCACAATTACTGCGATTACATTAGAGCAAGAGCGCAACCCGGAAGACAGTGTCGTGGCTTTACATGATACCGAATATCGAGGCAACCTCACCGTTTGTTTGCTCCTCTCCGGAAGCTTCTCGCCGTCGCCCCAAGGGCCGAAAGATTCGCTGAGAAGATCGTTACATGGCTCGGCAGGGAAATCGCTAAGAGAAGTACCGCGACAGACGACTTTGAAACGTGCGTTGGCTATCGAGGACGATCCAGGAGTGCTCCCGAAAATTCGCTCGATAGCGGAATCGATTACGCGCCCCACCCCGGGCGCACGCAGCCGCTCGACGCCATAGCGCGGACCAATTAGGGGCAAGCCCGCAAGCTCGCGACGTATCCTTGCGCAGGGCCGACAATTCCGGCTCCCGCAGGGCGTTCAAGGTTTCTTCGCGCGCACGACGATTTCGCCGGGATCCTTCCCGGTAGCAGACGAGACGTTAATGTCTCTGTTTCCTCCGTCTTGATCCCGGGAGGGTGGCCACCCATCCCGGCATCCGATCTATCGATGAGGAGAGCAGGTGACTTCTGCCACGGCGTCCCGGGGCCCCGCTTCTACGAGTCCGTCCGTCGCTGGGTCACGCGTCGCGCGCGTGTCCTTTCGCGCTCCGTGGCGCTCGTCGGCCTGCGCGTCTCGCCGTGGTCCGCTCCCGCCGATCGATTTTCCGGCTCGATTCCTCCTGGTCGATTCCGCATCCTATAATCCGCTCAAACGTATTAACGTGTTGTCATTTTACACTTTCGAACAATAATGATAAATGTTAAGTAAATTTATAGAATGATTACATTCATCATTTTAAATGTATATGTATAATGAATAATATCATTTATTGCTCGACTACCTGGCTACAAATATAATTCGGTGCACTACGTTTCGGCTCACGGTTAGAGCCCTTATCAAGTGCCGTCTGAAATGCATGTAACGTCACGATGTATCAACTTAATAAATTAAAATTAGTCATTAAATAAAGAGCATTACCTAATTGTCAAGATGACTCGTCATAGTTAATGTAAGACATCCTTGCAATCATGGGAATGTCCCCGCATTGTCACGAAACGCAACTGTGAGAGAACACTCATATAAAACCAATGCCACTAAGAGAGAAATGCGAACAAACGATTCTTACGTGTCTTGAACATTGAGATTCCAAAAATCAAGCATCTCCGGTTAAACTCTCCAGTGCGTGATGTTACATGAGTGGAAGCACTCAGGAGACTGAACGTTAACAACGAAAAAGGAATCAAGGAGTCAAAAGATTAATAACGTTATTATGTCTCTTTATAAAAAACATTTCAGCAATCTCTCTTTTTCTCGTGTTACACTCCTTGTGTAAAATTTTAGGCTCTGACCACTTGAAGTCATGGTTGTTTTGTAACCTATGTTTGCTTACAACAGAGTGATTGCTGCAATGCTTTTTAATATCATTACAATGCTCCTTGATTCGAGTCTCAAGATGCCTCTTGGTTTGCCCTATATACGAAGCCTCACAATTACCACAATCAATTTGATAAACAATGTTAGTTTCTTTGCTCGTTGTCAATCTATCCTTGCCTCTTTTGATAACCGAGTTAAGCTTCTTCGGTATCGTGTATAATGCTTTCAATCCGACATTTTTTAAGGTACGATATAGGTATATGTATAATATTTTATAAATCAAGATAAAATTATATAATATATTATTAAAATTTTTAACATCTAATAAAATAATGATCTCTTTTTATTATTTATATCATTACCTATTATTTCAAAAATATATCAAATATATGTATAATATTTTTAAAAATTAAGAAAAAAATGGAATTTAATTGTAATAAATAGTAATAATAAATGATAAATAAAAACTTATTTATAAATAAAAATATGAAACACTTACAAAATTCGATTTTATATCATGTTCTATACGATCAATTTCGTCGTTCCAAGTAACTATTTGAATCCTTTTTCCACAACCATTGTTTAGGTAAAATTTAAAAAACTTAAATTGTTTATTGTTACCTACATAACGGGGAGCCTCAATTCCGTCAATGAAACCTATTATTTCGCTGTAATAATTAAAAAGTAAGTTATTGTAATTATTATATTAATTAATGAAATAATATATATATGTACTATAATATATATACTAAATATATATACTATATGAATTTATGAATTAATATTAAATTTGTTTTGAATTAATAAAAATATAAATTAGCAAATGTGTATTATATGTACATACATCGTTGAATCAAACATTTTTATAGCTTCAATATCTTCGTTGGATGTTAATACATCTATAGCATTAAATTCTTTATCTTTTTGTTGTCGTTCATTTTCATGATGTTCTAACTCCATATCGGTATCATTTACTAAAATTCTGTATAAATAATTTAAACGTTCCAATCTTTATTTAGACTGCTTTTGATTACAATACAAACATCTTATTACAATCAACTATAATATTGGTCTCCAAATAAGTTTATCTTTGTAAATGAGGATTGTAATAAGATGTTTGTATTGTAAGATTTGAATTGTATATATAATGTTGATCTCGTCATCGACAGATAGTTTCAAACGTTTTAATATCAAATTATGTAAAATGTCAAGCATCATTTTATATATTAACCGTTCATTCAATTTATGTTATTAGTGATACAATGTATACATAAGTCTTCATTTCATTATATATTAAATATAATTTATCGCTGAAGAGATAGAAAAGCAATTTTAATGACATTGTTTCGGAAAATTATCTATTAAGTAAATTACTTACCCTATTTTTCTTTTCTTTTCCTTTTCTTTTTGATTTTGATCTTTTATAATTACTTTTTCTAAACTTTTTTCTAAACCTTCACCTTTTGCTTTCTTTAAACCTTCATCTTCTTCGTAATCATCTAACTCCATATCGCTATCACTCATTTCAGACTTTCTTTTTTTCTTTCTTGACATTATAATTACACACACGCAAATACGAATACACGAAATAAATTATATGAAACGTATTTCGATACACGAAATACGTTTTTCACTTTTTCATTACGTAGAGTGAAACACGCCGCGATTCAAAATTCGAGACAACCAATCAGCATCGCGGAAAAGAGGCCTTAATTCTTCGATACAAATATAATTCACTGCGATGCTGATTGGTTGTCTCGAATTTTGAATCGCGGCGTGTTTCACTCTGCGTAATGAAAAAGTGAAAAACGTATTTCGTGTATCGAAATACGTTTCATATAATTTATTTCGTGTATTCGTATTTGCGTGTGTGTAATTATAATGTCAGGAAAGAAAGAAAGAAAGTCTGAAATGAGTAATAGCGATATGGAGTTAGATGATTACGAAGAAGATGAAGAAGAAGATGAAGGTTTAAAGAAAGCAAAAGGTGAAGGTTTAGAAAAAAGTTTAGAAAAAGTAATTATAAAGGGGCTTTTTCATGCTGACGCTCGACGCTTTATTTGGGCGTCAAAACTGGTCAAGTGACCAACTTCATCGGTAGAAGGCGAAATAGCATCAAATATGCAAGCGTCAACGTTTGTTTGAGCGGCAATTTGACATCAACGAGCGTTTTCTCGAAACATTGTGGCTATAGCATCAACGAGGTTATTCAAATTTCGTGATCGTTTTATTTACTTGCTCTTTAATAAACGCGCATAAATAATCTTTTATTCTGCAATTAAAAATTGCTTTTAATTGAATAATTTTGAGTACAGTGAGTGATTTGTGACATATATTATACGCATATAATGTCCAGTGTATATAAATATCAAGTATGGATTACTCAATGTCAGAAAATTATTGATGAAGCAAGTGTGATATATCTAGCATAGTAATAGGAACGCTGTCCTTCAATAAACAAGCGTTCGGCGAGTACGATCGCGGCCGTTGCCAACGGACATTTCGAGTTTTTGTCAGCGCGAGCTTTTGTTTTGTCGTCATGCTTTCTCGGGAGGAGACTCTCCCGAAACCAGTCTGAGCTTGTTCGCCGATCGGGACAGTCGTTCCCGAGACCGTTCGCCATTTATAATAAAACTTATAAATAAAACTAAACCGTATGTGTGTGTTCCTTGTAATTACACTTACAATAATCAGAAGTGGGATATTGTAGAGGTGGCAGATCGGTCGTCGGAAGAGAGAGATAGCGCTTGCGCGATCGGAGAGAGATGAGAGAGTGAGCGTGCGTGATTGGTCGCTTGAGATGCGACAGTCGCCGGGTGCATGTGATTGGTCGCTTGAGATGCGACGGTTGCTATGTGTGTGTGTGCTTAGGGTCGAGCGGGGAGAGTCGAGTCCGAGACGTGCGAGCATGCGAGCGTGTTGTAACGACTAAGAGATTTGTAATGTGACTCTTAAAATATATTCATCCTCTTGCGAACTACTCGTGTGCTGTCCACTGTTCCATCTAACATACTCGGAAGCATTAATCCTACAATTTGCAATCCTACACTTGGGGGCTCGTCCGGGATACAGCAAGCAACAGGAACGACCCGAGAAAGGCTGGGTGGACATGTTGGATATCGACGAGAGTCGTCGTGTCGAGGAAATAAAACCGTTGGACGAGTGCAACGTTACGGAGCTCAAGACCCTGCTGAAAGAGAAAAACTTGGCTGTGTCGAGAACGAAGGCAGAGCTGCTGCTTCGTCTGCGAAGGGCGGGTATCACTGGAAAAACGGTAATGGCGTCGCAAGGAGAGACCGATCCTGAGGGCGGCCGTGAGCAGTCAGAAATTGCAAGTAACGCGACGGGAGAAGCCGCGGGTGTAACGAGTGCCAAAGCGATGAGCCTTATGAGCGCGAGTGTAGCTCAGAAAGAGGCTGAGCTATACCGAAGAGAGAAAGAGCTCATTGCAAGAGAGTTGGCATTAGCTAAGAGAGAGATCGAGTCACTACGACAGGCTCAAACACGTAACAGCATTGGCGCGCAAGGGGGAGCCCAAGGCGGCCATAATGCAGAGTTCGGTTACGGCGGAGTGTCGAGCTTCCGAGAGGGCGCTCGTATAGAGAGAGATGCTGACATGTCGGTACGAGGATCGACGGTCGGTAACCAGTCCATGACAGCGAATGATCACATGCAAGAGGCTGTGAACACGCAGAGGATCAACATAAAGAGTATTGCGGAATTACTCAACACGTTTGACGGTACACCCAGAGACTTTGAAGCATGGGAAGGACAAGCAAAACTATTGAGAGAGGCGTATTGCCTAGACGACAGTATGGCGAAGATTCTGGTAGGAACGCGACTTAAAGGAAGAGCCAGCGAGTGGTTTCATTCTAAACCAGAGCATATTAGATTCAGCTTCGATGAACTTTTGAGAGAGCTAAGGAAAATGTTCCAGTGCCACCAGAGTAAAGTGACATTACGCAAGAAATTCGAGGAGCGAAAATGGACAGTCCGAATCCATTCACGAGTACGTGCACGACAAGATAATTTTGGGCAACAAGATAGCCGTCCCAGATGAAGACATCTTAGAGTACATCATCGAGGGAATACCTGATGTGCATTTGCGTGATCATGCACGCATGCAATCGTTCGGCAACATAGATACGTTATTGCAAGCCTTCGAGAAGATCTCATTAAGTGACAGAGCGAGCGGCGGTTCGACTATACAAGGAAAGCGCAACTTCAACCAACAGACGACGGAGGGTCAACAGAAATCTACAGGGAGTCAGCACGGAAGTGACCAGAAGAACCCGTCAAAACGCTGCTTCAATTGTGGCGAACATTCTCATGTGGGAGCAGAGTGTCCGTCAAGGTCGGAAGGCGTAAAATGCTTCAAGTGTGCGGAACGAGGCCATATAGCATCTAGATGTCCGAAGAAGAACGAGACTACTGGAAGCGAAGCTGCGGAGAATGAAGTTGCTAAGATCGGTTGTGTGAAGTCGCAAACAACAAATCAGATTTGTATTAAAGAGGTTAAATTAGGCGGTACTGAGGTATGTGCTCTTTTAGACACGAGTAGCGACATTAGCTTGTTGAGTAAATCGAAGTACGACGAATTAGGTTTGCCTCCGCTAAACCAAAGTTCTGTTGTTTTCCGTGGAGTCGGCGGTAAAAATAATAAGACGTTAGGCTTCGTTAAAACTACGCTAGAGGTTGATAATCATGTTTATACTGTGTGTGTACATTTGATTCCAGATGACTTAGCGTTACACGATCTGTTGCTAGGAGCTAATTTTATTGAACAGGTGGAATTAAATATCAAAGGCGGCGACATACATCCGATAGCGGAAGAGATGCCGATGGTGTTAAATATACAGACCGTAAGCGATACTCAGCTGGATGTTTCCACGTCGGCGAAGCCTGAGCATAAAAAGAAAATAACGGAATTGGTATCGAGTTATGTTCCTAAGCAAGTAAACGAGTCTGATCTAAAAATGTCAATCGTAGTTAAGGATGATGAACCTGTCTACCATAGGGCGAGGCGTTTGTCAATGTTTAAAAGAGAGTCAGTTAAAGATAGCATAGTACAATCATCCATTTCAGAATATGCAAGTCCTACGGTTTCCGCAAAGAAAAAAAGAGGACCTGTTCGAATTTGTGTCGATTACAGGAACATTAACCAGAAGACAGTGAAAGACTGTTACTCTCTCCCTCTGATAGAGGATCAGTTAGGCGCGTTTCAGGATGCTAAGGCATTTAGTACACTCGATTTGGAAAATTGGTTCTTCCTTGTGTCGTCGGAGGAGTCTGGTCGAAAATATGCGGTATCTATTGTCCCAGACGGGATGTACGAGTTTCCTCGCGTACCATTCAGTTTATGCAATCAAAAGTATATCGATAAACTAATCCTGGTGTACATGGATGACTTCATTATTCCCGCGAATGATCTGAGCAAACTTGAGCGTGTATGTTTATTTCGGAAAAGCGGAGCATAATGCGTTGGTTCAATTAAAGACGTCGTTGTATGTAAAACCTGTATTGATTTTTACCAAAATGCTATTAAGAGAACTGTCATATGAGTTTGATAAGGAGAGGAATGATCTTCGAGAGGGTGCACGCGAGAATCTTCAGAGGATTCAACAAAAAAGCTATAAAGGATACAACCGCAAAGTAGGAGAGCACGAGGGACCAACCGAAACATCTACGGCTGCAAACTCTATTAAACGTTGGCTGGAGTACGATAGCGATTACACCGATTCGGGAGACGAATCAAACGGAGAAGAAGAGTCTACCGGCGAGGAACAAGATCCAGACATTCGGGGCGAATGTTAACGCAGAATGGCCGAGTGTAGAGGTGGCAGATCGGTCGTCGGAAGAGAGAGATAGCGCTTGCGCGATCGGAGAGAGATGAGAGAGTGAGCGTGCGTGATTGGTCGCTTGAGATGCGACAGTCGCCGGGTGCATGTGATTGGTCGCTTGAGATGCGACGGTTGCTATGTGTGTGTGTGCTTAGGGTCGAGCGGGGAGAGTCGAGTCCGAGACGTGCGAGCATGCGAGCGTGTTGTAACGACTAAGAGATTTGTAATGTGACTCTTAAAATATATTCATCCTCTTGCGAACTACTCGTGTGCTGTCCACTGTTCCATCTAACATACTCGGAAGCATCAATCCTACAATTTGCAATCCTACAATATATGTATCCAAGATATACGGCGTATATACGGGACAAGCGTGATAATGCTTTGGTACGGAAATTGCGATCGCAGAAGTAAAGCGGATTCGCGAACCCGAGGTGACTCGAGTGTAGTGATCGGTTGCTTACTCGAGTGAAGAATACGTGTATGACACTAAAACGTTATAAACTGTATACGGTCGGCAAAGAAAGTAACTGACTTTATGTGAGATAATCGGTTATCTAGCATAAACGATTAGAACGTGTGTTAATCGGAAGTCAGAAAGTCGTGTGAAATATCGAACGAGCGGCGAAGCATTACGATGAATCCGAACGTATTTACGGTACTCGCGTTGAAAGAGAAGCTAAGGCAGATGAATCTGAGTACCAGTGGTGTCAAATCTGAGTTGATTGCAAGACTGAATCAAGCAGACCCGTCCGGTCAATGGATAAATGATGTTGACGCGAATACAGAGGATGTGACAGACGAAACGGAAGGTGCGACGGCAGCTGGAGGCACGAGGACGGAGGACAGAGAGCTAAGACCTCCGCGAGGACCGTCAAACGAATGGGACAAAGATCTTGAAATTTTAAAATTAGAAGGCGAATTAATGCAAAGAGAAATAGAGTTTATGCGGAGAGCAAACGAGTTTCTACGTTCCATGACACAGCCGACGACTTCTGCAAGCAACATGAGCGCGGTGACGGTGTAACGGCCTGAAAATGTGGCGTCGAAAATTAGCCTGACTAATTTGAAGGAAATGCTATCTGCGTTCGATGGAAAAAAGGGATCGTATCAGTGTTGGAAGGAACAGTTAATGATGGTGAAACAAATGTATCAGTTAGACGATAATATGACAAAATTGTTGCTGGGGGCGAAACTAACGGGTGACGTCGCCGAATGGTTTCATTCAGTGCCTGCGCATCTTTCTTTGACGGTTGATGAATTGTTAATACGCATGGAGGCTATGTATGGCCGGCGAGAAAAACGATTAACGCTAAGGAAGGAATTCGAGAGCAGAACGTGGCAGCACGGCGAAACATTTGCCGAATATTTTCACAAAAAGCTTATCTTAGCGAATAAAGTTCCCATAGAAGAAAGTGAGATCGTCGACTACGTAATTGATGGTATTCCGGCTAAAAATATCAAATATCAGGCTATGATGCAACAGTTTCCCAACAAGGAAATATTGTTAAAAGCGTTGGAAAACGTTTCTCTCAGAGTTGACCAAAAGATGCAACATAAAATCGAGAAGCAGCCAGTCGTCAAGAACGTGAGCAAGGCGGCAGGAGCGGCTAAGAAGATCGAAGGTGATTCAGGAATAAAGCCAGAACCAAAGTGCTTTAATTGTAACGCTGTAGGACACATGGCTGCCAAGTGTCCGATGCCGAAACGTGAGAGAGGTGCTTGCTTCAATTGTCTTCAAGTGGGACATAAGTCAAAAGAGTGCCCGTCGAAAGAGCATACAAAGGGCGACGTATCAAAGGACAGCCCAGGAAATAAGAAGACCGACGTAAATAGTGTATTCATCGGAGAGATCAAGGATTTCCGTAGAGACTTGGATTATCAGCTAAGTAACGATAACGGGGATTATGCGTTAAATTGTAAACTCGATACTTTGTTAGATACAGGTAGTCCCGTGAGTTTCATAAAAGATAGTTTCGTACCGCCAAATTTAATTACACCAATATTATCGGGAGATTGCGAATATCGAGGTTTAAATGATAGCATATTAGAAGCGAAAGGACGTTTAACGGTTAGAATGGCCCTTAACGATAAGGAACCGGAAAATGTATCGTTGTTGGTAGTACCCGCGATGTCGATAAACTTTTCTGTAGTGATCGGTAGAGATGTTTTACGACAATTTTTTAGAAAAGAAAACTCGTCTGACGAAGAAGCCGAAAATCAAGTAATCCGTGAAATATTAAACATTGATATTGACGATTTAGAAAGAAAGCCGCAAGAATCGTTAAATATTAATCCCGATATAAGTTTAGAAGCGCAAAAAATGGTAGAGGAAATATTTGTCGAGAATTATGTTAAACCCGGGAGACCCGATAAATCGGTAATTAATGAAATTAAGTTAAGAAATTAAGTTAATACTTAAAGATCCTAAGCCTTTTCAATTTACTCCTCGTAGACTTTCATATGCTGAGAAAAATGCTCTTCGTGTTTTATTAGATTTTTTGCTTGAAAAAGGAATTATACGTCCTAGCGAGTCAGAATACGCCTCTCCTATTGTGTTAGTGCGAAAAAAAACGGGCGATTTGCGATTATGTATAGACTATCGTGAGTTAAACAAGCTATTAATGGGAGATAATTATCCAATGGCAAATATAGAAGATTTAATTGATTCGTTGCGTGGAAAAAAATATTTTACAAAGCTAGATCTAAAGAATGGATTTTATCATATAAAATTGTCCGAAGAGTCGATTAAGTATACGGCCTTTACGACGCCGTTTGGTCAATTTGAATTTGTTGTTATGCCGTTTGGTTTGAAGGTAGGACCGAATAAATTTCAGCGATATATTAGTAGCATGATAGATAAAATTGTGCGAGAGTATGCGAGAGAGCATATAATAATAGTCGCTTACCTGGATGATGTTCTTATCGCAACGGAAACGATTGAGCAACATATTGCTATTTTAAAGGAGGTATTCAAATTATTCGTAGTAAACAAGCTTGAATTAAGAATCGATAAATGTACATTTTTACAAACTAAAATAGAGTTTTTAGGATATTTAGTCTCGGAAGACGGCATAAGTCCGACAAAAGAAGGAGTGAAAGCAGTTCAAAGAATTCCAGTGTCTCGTAATACTAAAGAAGTCCACAGTTTTGTAGCCTTATGTTCCTATTTTCGAAAATTCATTCAATCATTTTCGATAATCGCCAAGCCACTATATGATTTGTTGCGAAAGAATATTCCATTCAAATTCGGTGCAAACGAACTGCTCGCGTTTGAAAATCTTAAAGAAAGGCTAGTAGCAGCGCCTGTATTAGCTATATACATATAATCCGATTAGCGAAACTGAACTTCATTGCGATGCGAGTATGGCAGGTTTCGGAGCGGTATTAATGCAACGCGGCAATGATAAGCAATTTCATCCTGTCTTTTTCTTTTCGAAACGAACAACTGATGTGGAAAGTAGATATCACAGTTTTGAGCTGGAGATGCTGGCAATTATCTACGCTTTGCGACGTTTTCGAATATATTTAAGCGGAATTAAGTTTAAAATAATTACTGACTGTAATTTATTAACACTTGCGATTAAGAAAAAGGATATCACTCCACGTATAAATAGATGGGTACTTGAACTACTTGAATATGATTATGTCACCGAACACCGACCAGGTACGAAAATGACTCATGTAGACGCTTTGAGTCGACTGTCTAGCGAAATATTAATTGTGGAAGATAATTCGTTCGAGCTGAATTTGGCCCTCGGTCAGAGTCGAGATAATAAGTTGTGTGAGTTGCGGGAGGAACTCCAAAAGTCAGATGATTCGCAATTCGAAATGAGAAACGGAGTAGTCTATAGAAAATATGGAGAAGAGCTGTTATTTTATGTTCCGCAAGCGATGGAATCTCATGTTTTGCATAAGTATCACGACCAAATGGGACATTTGGGGGAAGAAAAGACACTAGATACGATAACAAAAAGTTATTGATTTCCTAATATGAGGCGGAAGATAAAAGAACACATCGCTAATTGCTTAAAATGCATTTTTTTCTCACCGTCCGCAGGCAAGAAGGAAGGATATTTGCATTTTATCCCCAAGGGTCAACTTCCGTTTGAAACGTATCATATAGACCATTATGGGCCTATCGACAAAAATCGATTAACCCGTTGAGGTCACACCTCCTAAAAATAACGTAGAGGTCACATGGGGTCCAATGGACCCCACGCAGAAAAACAGTTGCCATTTGCGTTCTTTTTGATGTATCGACTTAAACCTTGAAAAGAAATTTAGTTTAAGACTTCCTCTTTATAATCCAATAATTTATTTCTCCTTTTTAAAATTTTTTTATGTTAAAAAAACGCAAGAAAATTTTTTTTCGAGAAATTTGACTGTTTTTACAAAAATAATCATCAAAATTTCAATTTTTGAGATAGAGCAAAAAATCTTCCGGCGTTTTACTCTCAAAATAGTATACTTTTAAGAAAAAAATAGTATTATAACGTGCTTTGAAAAAAGTATTTATTATACAGTTTGAAGTTATCAATTTTCATGAAACTCGTAAAATCAAATAGGTCAGCTTTGAACGTGTAAAATAAAGTGAAAAACTGTTTTTATGAAAAAAACTGTATATTTTATTAATAATTACATTTAAAAAAGTAAAAAAAATTATAGTCGTTCGAGATCGCAGATAATATGACATCTACAAAAACGTTATAACTATTATTTTGTGGCAAAAAAAAAAAATAACAGTACGTGCACTAATACTTACGTTGTCAATCACACTTTAACGAAAAAACATTTATTTTTTATCACACGTTTTTTTCTGATTTTGCCACACTGAGGTCACACGGGGTCTGCTGGACCCCAAAGAAAAACCCGTCCGTATAAATCGTTGTTTACAGACGCACTGACGCCACGCTGACTTTCGAAAAGCCTTGAAACTTATTGTAGTACCTTCAAACAACAACAAATGGCGCCACAAGTTCCATGCTAAACCGTCTCTTCGAAGATACGTAGACGCAAAGTTAGCCTGGGGTCCACTGGACCCCATGTGACCTCAACGGGTTAACTAAGCGATATCTATTAGTCGTTATTGATTCCTTTACGAAATTTACTAAGCTATATCCAACAAAGACAACGGCAACTAGTGAAGTTGTAACGATGCGCCCCTTACACCAAGGCATCGTTCCCGGCTACCACCCGCCGGATGCCGCCCGACCGACCTCCCGTCGGGCAAAGACAGGGCGCGGTGCGCCCACATTTTTAAACGCTTGAAACGCACCGTGTGCGCGGGAAACCGCCGCACCGGTGCCCTCCCGCGCGGCGCCGACGAGCGCCGACGGGGGCCGACCCCGGCCGAAGACGGGAGCACGGAATCGCGCTGCTCCTGCCACCGCGCGGCTCGCCTGACGATCGGCCTCCCCTCCCGCCGAACCCGCCGCGCCGAGCGGCATATATAAACCGGCGCGCTCGGCGAGACGGGACCTTTTTCGTCTCTACCGTTCCGACCGAAAAACCTATCCTAAGCTCCTAGGGCGACACGCAAGCCGAGGTCCAGAGTGTGGGTCTCGAGTGAGGGTTCTCAAGTGTCCCCGACGCCATCCTCCGTTCCGACGATTACGGCCAGACGCGGTCGAGCGTGCTCAGCCCTGCAGCGAGGGTTCTCACGACCGTAAAGCCGGGACACCGCCATCCTAAACGTTCGCGCATCCCGCCTATGCGAAGTGCCCGTGCACTCGCGTCCATTGCATATAACGCGTTCCGTTCCCGCCGTTGTATTATACCGCGATCCACATTACCGTTGTATTATACCGCGATTCACGTCTCTGTACCGCGTTCCGTTCTTACCGTTGTATTATACCGCAATCCACATTACCGTTGTCTTTATACCGCGATTCACGTCGCTGTACCGCGTTCCGTCTTACCGTTGTATTATACCGCGATCCACGAACTGCTGTACCGCGTTCCGCTCTTACCGGCATCATATACCGCGATCTGCGAATTGATCGAGTCCCGCGTGGGATAAGATACCTGTTCTCTAGCCAGCCGAGTGCGGCTGCACTGCTGACCGTCGTAACATACCGCGTTCCGCCGCAATCGGGCGACCGTTGCAATACACCGCGCTTGCGTGTAACGCCGAGTTCCGCCTGTCAGGCGACCGTTGTAATATACCGAGTCTGTGTGTACCACCGAATTTTGAGTGAATATAATAAACAATATCTGTACATTGCGAATTGGTTATTGTCTCTGGGCCTGTCATCGAACCTCTGATCCGGAAATCCCGTCCGCGTTCGATAAAGTCAGGCCGTTACAAAGTGATCAGTCAGCTGACAACACATTTTTGTAACTATAGTAGACCGCATATAATTGTATCCGACCGCGGTACAGCTTTTACTTCTGGCGATTTTGAATTATTTTGTAAAGAGAATAATATTCAACATATTTGTACGGCGACTTATTCACCTAAAGCGAATAGACAGGTGGAGCGCACTAACAGAGTGTTAGGACCTATGATAAGCATACTTATTAATAACGATGAAAAATTGTATTGGGATAAGGTAATATTCGACATTGAATTCGCTATAAATAACGCAGTTCATAAAACCACAGGCGAAACTCCGAGTAGATTTTTATTTGGCGTAGATCAGCGAGGTAAGGTCGTTGATAAGATTCGAGAGTACCTAGAAACTAATATTAGTGATAATAATCGCGACTTGAACCGTTTGCGAGCGAGAGCAGCGGAAAAGATAAAGAAAAGCCAAAAATATAACAAAGAATATTTTGATAAGAAACGTAAACCTCCGCATGTTTATAATGTTGGCGATTATGTAATGATAAAAAATATAGATACTAGTAAAGGCGTTTCACATAAAATTATACCCGAGTTCAAAGGACCGTATGAAGTAGCGAGAGTCCTTCGCAACGATAGGTATGTTATAAAAGATGTCGCCAATCACCAAGTAACGCGTAAGCCGTACGAGGGAACATGGGAGGCAATGAATATCAGACCCTGGACTAAATGTTAGGATAATCGAGCAAAATACTTCCTGACTCCGAGGACGGAGATTTAGTCAGGAATGGTCGAGTGTGATATATCTAGTAACAGGAACGCTGTTCTTCAATAAACAAGCGTTCGGCGAGGACAATCGCGGCCGTTGCCAACGGACGTTTCGAGTTTTTGTCAGCGCGAGCTTTTGTTTTGTCGTCATGCTTTCTCGGGAGGAGACTCTCCCGAAACCAGTCTGAGCTTGTTCGCCGATTGGGACAGTCGTTGCCGAGACCGTTCGCCATTTATAATAAAACTTATAAAACTAAACCGTATGTGTGTGTTCCTTGTAATTACACCTTACACAAGAAAACAGAAAACGTGGCGAAAAAGAGTTGGAGCGGCTCTTATTATCAGTGAAATTATGAGACTGAAGAAAAAGAGAGCTTACAAAAAAAAACGTTTTTGGGTTCATCCCCTATTTCAACTGCGACACATTCATGGATTTTATGAAGCCCTATTTCCTACACTTTCTTTGTATGGAGACAAATTCCAAAATTATTTACGCATGACAACAATTCAATTTGAAGAATTGCTGTGTTTAGTTGGCCCACTTATTTCCAAGCAGAATGCAATAAGAGAGCCTATATCTGCTGCAGCACGATTGGCTATGACATTGAGGTTGGTCTTTCAAAACAATTTTAATGTATTACTTTCGATTGTCTAAATAAAATAAATGATCTATATCCAGATATTTAGCGACCAGTGACTGTATAACTTCCACTTCTTATCAATATCTTGTTGGCCTCACTACAGTGAGTAACATCATTCAAGAAACCTGCAAAGCACTTTGGACTTGTCTCAGCAAGGAAGTATTGCCGTATCCATTAAAAACGATAGATTGGTTGAATATTGCTCAAGAGTTTGAAAACCAATGGCACTTCAATCATTGCATAGGTGCTATTGATGGGAAACACGTCGTAATCCAGGTATGTACAAATCCCATACAGCGCAAAATATTTTCAAAACATTTTTTAAATATTTTTTAGGAAAATTAAAATAATTTACAAAAATATTTTTAAAATGTTTCTATGTCCGCCAAATCATATCAAAAAATATTTAAATATTTAAATATTTTTATAAGATTGCAAATAAATATATTTAATAATATTTGTGAAAACTTTTAAAAATATTCAAAAAATAAAATATGTTTAACCCAATCAGCAATAATTATGCCTTTCATGTTTGAAAGATTTTTTTTAATATCTGTAAAATATAGGTAAATCTTAATATTTAAAAAATATACATATCTTGCGAATGTCATGATCTTGCTTTGCCAGAGACCTGCTTATATTAGCCTTCAACTGAAATTTACTTATGAGTTAGTTTTATTATTATGCGCCGCCTGGCGGCGTCGCTCCAAACTAGCAGAAAGATGCGCTACCATGCATCTTTTAATTAAGGGCCCTGGATACTCAGGTCAGCCATCTTGAATTGAGAGATGAAATATGAGGTTTGTTCTTTTCGGCTGAACTCGTTGCACTAGTTCAGGCACTGGAACGGAAGCAGTACAGGCAAGGACAGCACAAATTTTCATGAGTGCAAGAACACTGTAACAGTGAAAGGAACACAATAGTGCAGAATTCAATTCAATGGCGCACGTTGTAGATGATAGGATTGTAATTGCGTTAGAACTTGAGTCTTCAGATGAAGAAGATTTTTATTTATTACCACCATTACCACCAATTCTGAATGAAGATAATGTTGAAGAAGGTAATACGAAATTTATAACAAATTTATTACGAACAAAATAAAAATCTTAAAAAGATGTAGGTAATCTAACCTCTAACTGAATTATATTTTATATTTAGATTACAATGAATTGCGAATATTTCATCCAATTCTTGGAATGATTCAACGAATAGAACACGTAAGAATACATAATTATGTGAAAAACGTTATTCGAAATTATAACAACATCGATTTTATTATGCACTTCCGTTTATCAAGAGAAGTAGCGTACCATTTAATAGACCAATTCCATGTATCTGAGATATTTACTTCTTTACAAGGTACGGGTATATTAAAAAATTAAGGGCTCAGACACAATGAGAAAAATAAGGAATAAGATAAAGGAATAAGGCATGTTGCATCTCACTTTAATGTACGTGTACTGAAGTGAGATGCGACATTCCCTTATCTTATTTTCGTGTTGATAAAATTTATCGCGCGCTCACGCATCAACCGAAATAATTCTGCCGGTTTTACGATCGCCGGTTACATTCTATAAATAAACGTAGCCTTTCTTTCCCTCGCCAAAACATATTTTTTACATTTGTAAATTATAAGGAAAATAAAATTTAAAAAAACGTAAATATTACTTAAACATAATAAACAAAACAAACAGTAATTTTTATATCTTCCTTTCTTCCTTTGGTTTCTTTATTTTTTTTGGTTTAAATCCTATTTTTGTTTGTCTGTTTATAAGTACTGTTTTGTCTATTTCTGTCTGTTTATAAGTTCCTTTAAAAGCATATTTTTTTCTTCTCTTAATTTATTTGAAGTTTCTAATTGTTCTTGTATTTTCTTCAGAAATTGCTCGTTACTAATTCTCATTTCTTTGTACTCTTTAAGTATTTGCCTTTGTATTTCTAATTTATTTTCTTTTTCTTGCGCAGCATCATTTATAAACTTTTCAACAGTTTCTTGACACTTTTCTACTATTCGTGCAGTACTCCCTATTTTTTTTTCATTTTTGCTTTGTAATAATCTATAAAAAAATATATTGTATATATATACACATGTAACATGTTTGAAATTATATATAATTATCTTTTTTACATTAATGGAATATAGAAAATCATATGTAATTGTTTCGCCAATAATTAATAAACGAGAAAGACTCTATTTTTATATTCGACAACGTTTGGCTAATGTCGTGACAATTCGACCATTGATTTTGGTTAGATTAATCGTCAAGACTTTTTCGACCATGGGTGGGTTCAAAACCAATGGTCGAATTGTCACGACATTAGCCAAACGTTGTCGAATATAAAAATAGAGTCTTTCTCGTTTGGAATATATTTCATTATACCTTGCTGGTATAATTATTTCCTGTAGTAGTGTCCCTCGTCATTCCTATTTCGATTGCATTATCATTTTCCTCTTGTATATTATGAGATAGTATGTTTCTGAAAGGTCTTCAGATCTAATTCAAGACCTAAACATTCAAAACCTTTAAAATCGATAAAATAGTTTCCAAGAAATCAAGCTGTAAAGAATTATGTGTGGGCTATCCTCTGTATATTAATATTTATTTATATATTTTTCTTAAGTAAGAAAAATATTAAATGTTGAACCTACTGAGATGTACTTGCTCTCCCATCTTCTCGTAAAATTAAACCTTCTCTGCCAGAAACAGCCAAAGGTTCTACATTGTGCTTAGAACCTAAAAGTTCTGTTAATTCCCTATAATAATAAATAATTTATATATTAATCCTTTGTATATTATAAGTTTTCAAATTACAATAAAAATTGAAACTTACGCTTGATATGGACATGTTGTACGCCCTCTGCCCGTCTGTTTATTATTTGTAATCATGTTTTTAAATGACCTTTCAAGAGATTTATATTTGTTTTCGATTTGAATAACTGTAACATTGTATCCTTCTGATTGCATAATTTCGCGTATTTTGTCCCATAATATTTTTCTTGTTTTGATTTTTCGGTTTATCAAAAGTTCTATTTTTTCTTTGTATATACTTAAAAACAATTTGGTACTCGCATCGGTCCAAGCAAAAGTATCATCTATCCTACGTTTTTCTTGTATAATCGTATTATTATTTTCATTTTGTATTACTGAAGGAGATATTATATTTTCTTTATTTATTGATGTATTGTCTGTAGTTTCATGTAATTTTACATATACTTTTCTATTGTCAACAGTACATTCTAATCCATCACAAGTAAAATCTATTTCTTTATATGGTACTTGAAATTGCAGACCTCCTTAAAAAATAAATATCAACAAACATTATATGTATATTTTTTTACATTATATGTATTTATTATATTAGAGTAATTGAAATACCATATATATATATATATATATACTACCTTGATCAAAAAGTTCCCGGAATTTATTTAAAAAATGCAAAATACAAGTTTATTCGTCAATATTAATATTGTCCCCTTCAAAGTACTCCCCATCGACTGCAACGCATTTATGCCAGCGCTTGATCCAATCCTCGAAACATTTTTTATACTCGGTGTTCGGTATGGCCATCAGAGCCGTCTTCGATTTTTCCATTATCTCCTCTCGGCTGCTAAAACGCGTTTCTCGTAGTGGTTTTTTGATTCGATTGAACAGAAAGAAGTCGCAGGGAGCCAAATCAGGTGAATTCGATGGCTGTCGGAAACTAAAAAGACCAATTTTGTGGGCAAACAACTCGTGGATTTTGCACCATGATAACGCACCTTCGCACAATGCCATCATTGTCCGCAACTTTTTGACCAAGAACAAAACGAATACCATCCAACAGCCATCGAATTCACCTGATTTGGCTCCCTGCGACTTCTTTCTGTTTAATCGAATCAAAAAACCACTACGGGGAACGCGTTTTAGCAGCCGAGAGGAGATAATGGAAAAATCGAAGACGGCTCTGATGGCCATACCGAACACCGAGTATAAAAAATGTTTCGAGGATTGGATCAAGCGCTGGCATAAGTGCGTTGCAGTCGATGGGGAGTACTTTGAAAGGAACAATATTAATATTGACGAATAAACTTGTATTTTGGATTTTTTAAATAAATTCCGGGAACTTTTTGATCAAGGTAGTATATATATATATATATATATATATATATATATATATATATATATATATATATATATATATATATATATATATATGTTAAAGTTTTTATATTTACTTATATTTATGTTTAGATAATTAATTTTCGTACCTTTCAAAGTACATGTGACAAACCCGTTTACATCTACTAAAATGTTTCCACTTGAATCTTTTGATAACACAGCAAATTCTTGATTTTCCATTTTATCTTTAGGTTATGAATTTCTGTTTACTATTCCCCAAATGACTGCTAAACGCTGCACTGCACTGGCTGACCCTGCTCAAAACCTGGGGCAAGAAGTACAGTAAATTGTTACACTGCGTTCAGTTGTACTGCTGAAAAGAACAGCATTACATGACGTCACTACTGGTCTTTAGTGTCGAAAAGAACGCTTCAGTGCACACTTCTTAAACTAGTGCAACGAGTTCAGCCGAAAAGAACAAACCTATGGACAATTCTTACGGAAGATCTCAAATAAGAAAGAGTCACCGTACGATTGAATATAAGCGCTCAAATGAAAGATGAAAGCATATTGTATGTTTACCTGCTCATTAATTTGCTGGTCCTAATATAGAAAGTGTAGTAACAGTGCAATGAAAAATTGACAGCTGATGCGGTCGGCGTAGCACTGTTCTGGAAAATGGTTTATGGCACTTTATTGGATTATTATTTGAGGCAATGGACAGCACATTGACATAACCAACAAACTGAAGCTCAATGACACACAATTTTTAGTACGATTAATGAGTTATTTTACCAATGAGATCTTCCGCAAGACAATTGTCCACTGTTTTCCGCCGCGAGCCACTCGAGAGAGTCGACAGTCGACTGGTGGGGCACACGCACACAAGAGAAAGAACGTATCTAAAGGGCACAGGTACATGCTTTCTCTTGTGTGCGTTTCCCCCACCAGCCGACTCTCGAGTGACTCGCGGCCACATTGCGGCGCTCTGTATCAAGCTACGAAGCTTCCTCCAGTAGGTGTCGTGCCACTCGACCGCTGTATTTTCCGTGACTATCCAGGGCCCTTAAGAATATTTCATAATATTTTAAAAATATTTGAAAAGAGATTATGGAACCAATAATAAATTTAAAATATTTTTAAATATTTTGGAACAAGATTATAAAATAATAAATATGTAGATTTAAATTAATATTTAAAAAATATATTTCAAATATTTAAGAAAATAGTGTCTGGTTGATAAAAAAAAACATTTTTATAAATATTTTTAAAAGATTCTTTAAATATTCTTAAAAACGTTATCACAAAAGGTTTTTTAATTTTTTAAAAATATTTTTAAAACCATTTTAAAATATTTCTTGCAATATTTTTATAGGAATATTTAAAAATATTTTTTGAAAACATTTTGTGCTGTATGGGATATTATAAATCGGAATGAGTATTAAATTGCATCATTGAATAATGATATTTACTGCAGTGTCCTAATAATGCTGGTTCTACATACTTTAATTATAAAAATAGTCACAGCATTGTATTGCTGGGGATCTGTGACGCCAATTACTTGTTCACATTCGTTGACATTGGTGCCTATGGTCGACGTAGCGATGGTGGAATTTTCAAAGATTCACTAATGGGCCAGAAGTTTAACGAAAAAAAAATTAACTTACCGGAATCCAAACCACTGACTGTTGATGGAATGCCTTTGCCATACGTTCTCGTAGGCGACGAAGCATTCCAATTGACTGATTATTATTTACTCCGGCCGTATCCTGGTAAAAGAGGTCTTAATCCAGATCGAAACATTTTTAACTACCGTATCAGCCGTGCTCGAAGAACAATAGAAATTTTTTTTGGAATATTAGTTTGTCAGTGGAGAATTAAAAAAAAACCTATCGAAACTACTGTAGATAATACAATAAACATGGTCCACGCTATTATATGTCTTCATAATTGGCTTCGAAAACGTGATAATCGAAACGAATACATTCCACCAAACATGGTCGATCAATATGGTCTTAATGGTTTAATTCCCGGACTTTGGAGACAAGAAATGGAGAATTTGGCATTACAAGATATTAGTGTACGTGGTAATAATAACAGTAGTTGATATGCCGCAGCCATTAAAGAAGAATTTTGTGATTTTTTCACTGGGGAAGGAGCTGTTTCCTGGCAATATAATCGTGAATAAAATTAAGTGATTTTGTGTGTGTGTGTGTGTGTGTATGCGCGCGCGCGTGCCCACAACTTTGTTCGCGTTGAAATCGCCTGTCCATGTTGTGTATGTGTTTTTTGTTTGTGTGTACATACGGAGTGTATACACCAATACTTGCTGTCTATTATTTCAAAGTGCTTGTTTCAAATTGCGTGCCAGAAAAGGCGTGATTTATTTTATAACTGCTGGAAAAGCAATGAATTAAGCATCTTGTACAGCGAATATATTTATGTATATTTGTCAATAAAACTGTTCATATATCTACATTTATTTTTACATTTGAAAGTTTTTGCATGCATGATTATTATTTAAATATATGAAAAATACATACTCGTCTAATCTAAACGAGTCCGATATTACAGTTCTACACACTTAGTTTTATTAATCATCCTGATTTTAATTAATATTAACATTTTTTGCATATAAATAATATACTTTGAAGAGACATAATAAATAGGGGAGACCGAGGCTCGTTGGCACAAGAGGCAAGTTGGCAATGCGTTCCGTTTATGTATTTATGCCGAAATTGTGAAAACAGTGCCAACAAGCCCCGGCCTTCCCTATAATATAAATTTAAAGTATTAAACTATGTTAAAAACAAAAAATTTTTATGGCGTTTCTTCAATATTCTCATCCATCAATCGAATGTGAACCATTTCTACAATGTCTAGAAGTGTTTGCATCAGTTTCCTATATGACATTCGGCGCAATTGCAGCCCTGCTGCATGCAACATGGAATCAACCTCATCTGGTTGCGGGGGAGCGCGTTGCAGGTAAAACAATATTTGGGTTTTCTCTACACATCGCATCCGCGATTCTATTAATTGCGCTTGCAGCTTCTTCAGTATCTTTGGGTGTATTTTTACGCGATTTCTTTCGTGTGTCTGTTGAAGCTGTAACATTCCCGGGAAAAAATAATTAGATATAATTATATATAATTATATCTGGTATATATATATATATATATATATATATATATATATATATATATATATATACAGGGTGTTCTAAAAAAGGGGAGCCAAAATTTAGGGAGATATTCCTCACACCTAAAGGATGAAAAAATGTTATATAAACATGGGTGCGGAAAAGCTTTATTCAGGAGTTGTGTTGAAAATACTGTTGACTGCATTACTTACACAAGAAACAATTTAAGATTAATCATTGTGGACGACAATCGTTTAATCAGTAGGTTTATTTACATTTGTTTTTAAAGTGACCTTGAGTACTGTTACAACAAATGTTGAAAATGTCCACCATTCGCCCGAATACAAGCATTGACTCGTCGACGCATTGATTCACGGACACGTTCCAATACGCCTGGTGTCTCGCGGATTGTCTCGCAGCCTGCAGTGATACGGTCACGAAGATCCTGAATATCACGCACTGGTGTAGCATGTACTATTGTCTTTAAATGTCCCCACAAATAAAAATCTAGCGGATTGAGATCCGGGGAACGTGGAGGCCACGAAGTAGGTCCACCTCTTCCTATCCACCGGTCACCGTAAGTTTGATTTAGAAAGTCACGAGCAATACGGCTGAAATGAGGGGGAGCTCCATCATGCATTAAGTACATGTTTTGTCTAATCATCAACGGAACATTGTCTAACAGAATAGGAAGTTGATTTTCTAAGAAGTCTCTGTAAACAGGCCCTGTAAGTTTCGGTGGAAGAAAATAGGGTCCTATTAAATAATCACCGATGATGCCGGCCTATACATTGACAGAAAACTTTTGCTGGTAACGTGATAGAACAATTTCGTGCGGATTCTCATCTGCCCAGATGTGTTGATTGTGGAAATTAACAATCCCATCTCTGGTGAACTGTGCCTCATCCGTAAACAGCACTGCAGGAAGAAAGTTAGGATTGGCATCCTCATGTATGAACCACTGGCAGAATGCATATCGTTGAGGGAAATCCGTTGGTAATAAGGCTTGAACACGTTGTACATGATATGGGTGCAAAAGTTGCTCATGCAATACATTCCAAACCATGGAATTAGTAACATTATGTCCGACATTAGCAGCTATTCTTCTCGTACTTGTTCCAGGGTCTCGTTCGATTGCATCCAAAATAGCCTGCTCAACATCTGCAGTTCTCGTACTTCTTGCTCTTCCAGAGTTGACTTTGCTGACTTGAAACGTTCCGTGCTCTCTAAGACGACGATGAATTCTTTCAAACGTTTTTCTGTTTGGACAGCGTCGTGTAGGATATCTTTGCTGGTATAAACGCTGCGCGTTCCGGCCATTACCATCTGCCAAACCATAAATGAAATGCATATCTGCAAGTTCCGCATTTGTGTACCTAGCCATGGCTGTGATAAATTTGCACAATTACAATAAATCTTGTTGCACGCACGATCTACAGAATTGTACTGAAATGTGATCACAATGTTCTACCAATTTCAAGGGACTTGCCACTACTGTCTAGGTGTAAACAAGTAACCATAACATTAAAGGTCATTTTTTTTTATTTCTGCCTGGCTTCTTTTCTGAGTATGCGACGTTACGGCTAAATGAGGTAGTGACCTTATTTTCCAGTATTTTCAACACAACTCCTGAATAAAGCGTTTCCGCACCCATGTTTATATAACATTTTTTCATCCTTTAGGTGTGAGGAATATCTCCCTAAATTTTGGCCCCCCTTTTTTAGAACACCCTGTATATATGGTTTAATAAAAGTATTGTGTTTATTTATTTTTAAGCCAAAGTTTTCCTTGTGATCATTATAAGTATAAGTTTTATGATAAGATCCCTCGTATATCTTTATAATATTATTATTTACCAGCACATGTTATTATTTACCATCACATATATCATTTTGTACCTACAAATCTCAATTATTCCTTCTTTCAAAATCATCATTAGCAATTATTTCCATCAATCTGTTTCTTTTAAAATTCTCTTCTTCCTTCAAGGCATTAGTAATAGGGGAGAGTGGGGCTGGTTGGCCGTCGGGTAGGTTGGCCGACTGGCTGTTTGAAAATGATAGAAGTGACAAGTGGCGCTCTTTCTACGAAATTAAGTGTATTAGTGAGAGATAAATATGTGACTGTATTTTCGTTCATTTATGCTGCGTCATTTTGGCAAAATCGCAATTTGTTTCTTTTCGAGAGTGGTGAGTAAATAAATACAGTAAAAAACTTGTATGGTTATTGAATGTACTTGTTGTTACAATTAATGGAGAGTATACATATTTCCAAGAGCATTCCATAGTCTTTCTAAATCATCATCGTTTTTAAAACTAACTTCACTTTTGGTATTCGTGAAATGTCAAAATGTTTGCTCGTGGCGTTTGGGGCAGGTTGGCCGAGTTGGGTACGGGGCAGATTGGCCCCGTACCCAACTCGGCCAACCTGTCTCAAACGCCACGAGCAAATATGATACGGGAATAGTTATTTGTGTAACAAGTGCGGGAAGATGGAAATTCACGGGTGCGGAGTGGACGCACGAGCCGAAGGCGAGCCGAAGTGCGATCACCGCACCCGGGAATTTTCAACTTCACGCACGCGTGTTACACACCCTATTTTATGTTACAAGTGCGTGAAAAGTGGTCCATCCCGCGCGCGTCGCGTGCGGAATGTTTATTTTCCTAATTAAAATAATATAATTACTGCCCTTCTTTAATTTCACGAAATCGGCCAACCTGCCCCGCTGTCGGGGCAGGTTGGCCGCTTTTTCCCGCAGTGTTTGATCATTTACAACTTTTTACAATATAATTTTAAAAATTCTAAACTTTCCCTATATATAGTCAAGGGTTGTACCTTTGAAATGGTCAATTCAATTTTTTTTTTTCAAAGCACCTGGAAAATATAAAAAATCCCAGAATGAAAAAGCGGCCAACCAGCCCCACTCTCCCCTACCTAGTGGTTCCATTTCATGCAATTGTTCAGGAACAATAATAGGAATTTCAATACGATCATTCCGTAACAAACGTATGTTTATATTATGTTATATATATATATATAAACTTATATGAGTTTTTATATATAGAACATAATAATCTCTACTATAGTATTTGGTACCACATCACAGTGTAAGTAAACTTTTTAAAACGTTTAAATATTTAAGTGTGTGTGTGTGTGTGTGTGTGTGTGTGTGTGTGTGTGTGTGTGTGTGTGTGTGTGTGTGTGTGTGTGTGTGTGTGTGTGTGTGTGTGTGTGTGTGTGTGTGTGTGTGTGTGTGTGTGTGTGTGTGTGTGTGTGTGTGTGTGTGTGTGTGTGTGTGTGTGTGTGTGTGTGTGTGTGTGTGTGTGTGTGTGTGTGTGTGTGTGTGTGTGTGTGTGTGTGTGTGTGTGTGTGTGTGTGTGTGTGTGTGTGTGTGTGTGTGTGTGTGTGTGTGTGTGTGTGTGTGTGTGTGTAACATTTTAATACTTTTAACAATACTCGTAATATACTTTTAATGAATTTTGCAGGTACGTTTACATTTCCTCTTCATGTACACACATTACAGTTTCTGTTTTTCAAACGCTTCTTTTATTTCTCTTAATATTTGTAACTTTGTGTCTCTGTAATTGGCAGTTTCTAGTCTTTTTAATCTTTTTTCTTCTAAAGAATCCTTCAAGTATTTCGCTTTTGCTTCAGTCA
This sequence comes from Temnothorax unifasciatus, assembly GCA_030770225.1. Lineage (NCBI taxonomy): Eukaryota > Metazoa > Arthropoda > Insecta > Hymenoptera > Formicidae > Temnothorax > Temnothorax unifasciatus. The sequence continues at coordinate 48,175 of JASTWK010000679.1, read as the reverse complement.
AGGATATCTTTCATTGCTTTATATACGAAAGCAGTTAAATAATAGAAAAATATACACATCGTGAATAAAGAAATATTATAGTTACTTACTAAATGATGATGCATTTTCATTATTGCTGTCAGTTAGTGGTGAATGTTCAGAGTCTTTAATATTTGATCCTGCTATAGATAATGGTTTTATCCAATGTTGCTTTTGAAAAATGTCATCTAACACCTGAAACATAAATTATGTATATTGTATGTATATTATGTATTACATATAAAATTATTTATGTATTAATGAACTGTTTAAGTTTTTAACTATTTTTATTTTGTACTACATAACATTTTAATAATAATATATACAAAAGCGATGTAACAGTTTTAAAATTGTAACTACTATTATGTTAATATATTACATCTAAATATATCCAGTTTTTTTTATCATTTCCACTTTGAGCATTAAGATATCGTCTCTTTAATGCATCTATTTTATTATGGCACTAACTGCCTGTAAAGTTATATTTCTTTTCTTTCATGCATTGAGCAATTTCTATCCACATTTTTTTATGAGAACCTTTTTCCATCATATATAAATTTTTTTTATAAAAAAATATTAGAAGAAGTGCTTTATGTTTCTATTTTTCTTTAATTACTTCTAAAATGGAAAAAGTATTTGTTATATTTCTGTCACTTGTTTCGACATTATTATTACTTAGACTTACCTGTATCTGGAGTGTCTGAAATATTTTCAGAATCAGAAGTAGAAAGTATATATATATATATATATACACACACATACACACATATATATATATATATATACAGGGTGGCCCATTTTAAAAGATGCAGGCAAATATCTCGAAAAATATGAAACATACGGAAAAACATTTGTAACAAAAGTTGTTTGGCTCGAAGGGGGACATAAGATGGTGCCATTGATGTGACCTTGGATAGTCATTTAAAGGTCACATGAAGGTCACTTTCACTTTCTTAAATGAGAACCCCCATTTTTCATTGCATATTCTTGTAGCTTATGTCGAGAGCTTTCCAAAACACTATAATAAAGTATTTTTTCGTTAAGAACTTTTGGAGTTATGAGGCTTGAAGGTTCTAGTATTTTGACATAAAATAAAAAATATCTTGTAAAATATTAAGTTTTCGGTAATGTTACCTTAATACTTTTATGCACAGAATAATGAGACGAATCAATTGGTATGAAAAAAAGACATAGTTGCTTTCAAGAAAAAGTATGCAGATGCATGTTGCAAATTACATATTTTTTCTTAAAGGAACTATGCCTTTTTTTCATACCAATTGATTCGTCTCATTATTCTGTGCATAAAAGTATTAAGGTAACATTACCGAAAACTTAATATTTTACAAGATATTTTTTATTTTATGTCAAAATACTAGAACCTTCAAGCCTCATAACTCCAAAAGTTCTTAACGAAAAAATACTTTATTATAGTGTTTTGGAAAGCTCTCGACATAAGCTACAAGAATATGCAATGAAAAATGGGGGTTCTCATTTAAGAAAGTGAAAGTGACCTTCATGTGACCTTTAAATGACTATCCAAGGTCACATCAATGGCATCATCTTATGTCCCCCTTCGAGCCAAACAACTTTTGTTACAAATGTTTTTCCGTATGTTTCATATTTTTCGAGATATTTGCCTGCATCTTTTAAAATGGGCCACCCTGTATATATATATCATTAAGAACTGCAGCATTTGTTACGTTTGAGTAATTTAAATCAAGCAATTCTTGGTTATTGTTGCATTCATGTAGAGGCATATTTTCAGATTGCACAGATCTCTTCATTTCTTTTTGTAGCGCCAAAAAAACCGATTAAACATACAATTTTTTACGTGCAAATTATCTTTATGATTTAGGATCACTTGGGATTACTTCAGCTATGTTTTCTGGTTTTACTGATGGGAGAAATGAAACGCGGCACCAGTAAATTTTACTGCTGCCAACTGCACTGATTTTACTGGCAGTAACCAAACCTATTTTCAAACGCACTCTTATCGATGTTAATAGTTGGCGGGAAGTTGACTTTAAGTCGGCGTTTTTTGAGACATTCGCCGACTTCAAGTCGACTTGAAGTCAACTTTCGTCCTTAAAAAAGTCAACTTTTCTGCCAAGTCAGTTTCGGTAAAAGTCGACTTTTTGCTCTTAGGGTAATTAGTGCGGGATTCTTTAAGCCTTCTTGTTTTATTAGAAAAAAATTTAGTTATACATTTTGAGTTGATTTTATTGTGAACGCTTACTACCTCCCTTTTTCCGGTCGTGTCTTAGCCGCTAGACACATATAGAGCAAGGTGCAGAACACTTTATCTCAGAAGCGTTCATACTATAAATATAATGGAATTGTAGTCCCTCTAAACAATATCAAGTAGCTAATTAATAATTAATTAATAACAAAAATTTTTTAATTATTAATAAAAAATTATTTAAGGAAAGTTCTAATTAACTACTTTATATTACTTAGGGAGATTAATTACAATTCCATCTTACATATAGTAAGAACTTGAGACGAAACGTTACGTATGTTTACAGGCGTTCAGCGGTTTGTTGTTAAAACATGTACGACAAAAGGGGAACACTAGATGTCGACAATGAAATCGGCTCAAAATGTGTAACTAAATCTCAGTTCTACTCTACTTAATCTTATTTACATATTTCCAAAAACAAAAATATCCTGGTTTAAACGTAATATATACATTTATAATGTTTACATTTATAAACTTCATGTTTTTATAGCGTATTTTAGTCTACGAAAGAGTCCTATTAGTCCTATATACTTTTTTCCCTATTAATGTTTGATTATACAGAGCGTTTAAAAATTCGATATTCAAAATTTTAGGGGTAATAGAATAGATTAACCAAAACCAATGTTTTTTGTTAAAGAGGGTTGCTCAAATCAAAATTATAAAAATTAGTTAAGTCAAATTAAGGATATTCGTCTATAAGAATCTGTTGTCCATGCCGAAGTTGAAGACAATTATTTGCATGGTTGTCGAATAATTAATTATTATCTAACTTATACTCTTATGTAATATTACTTGTAATATTACTCGGTAATTATTCACTTTAGGGGAAACACCTCCGATGACCTTGACCCTGAGTAACTTTTCCTTATAACTTACTCGTCGCTCATTGCTTATTTAAAAGTTATGAACAAAAAAAGTTCGAGAAATATAACAATATCGATACTAAGAAAAGTAATTTGCTAATATATGTATATAGACAGTACACATGTAGGCGGGAGAAAGGCTGCTGCCCCTCTCTCGCAGGTAGGGGTGGATAGGCGTGGATCTCGCTTCGCGTGGATGTTTGGACAGCATTGTACTTTCCACGCAAAGCGAGGTCCACCCCCATCTATCCTTGCCTACGGAGAAGGGGCGCACAGTGGGACGAATCTATCAAAAATCGGATATTGAACGAAAAAATGAAAAACGTATAATTCAAATTTTGACAAGATTTTATGTTAATATATATCCTAAACTATAAATAAATGTGCTTATAATTGATTTTATCCCTTGTTCTTTCCTCAAAATGATCTGATAAAGTATGACATTTTCGTGAATACTGAAATTCTAGTAATTCGATAGGTTACTTTCTAAAGTCTCCGCCGAAAGCATAACTGCGAATATGAGTTTGCCTATCAGAACTTATTTATTAGGGTTCAAAAAACATATTTATTTTAGTTTTATGTCATTCGAGTACTATTATATATTAATAAATATACACGACATATTCGACTATTAAAAAGTTCTTACTTCAATATTCAAACAGGAAAAAAGTTTGTGGATTAGAATGGATTAAGGTTTGCTCTGCGCCATTTGATAGGGCAAAGTGTCTAGTTTTTGGACATATATGATTGTTTATCCGCCTTCGTCCGGCTTTTATGAGAAAATTGACGTCGAAGTTCACTCGACATGGTTGAACGTCGTCCACGAATAGCTCAGCGGACGCCGTTCGATCATGTCGAGTGAATATGGATGTCTATTTTCTCATAAAAGAAAGACGAAGGGGGATATATAATTTGTTTAAATATTGCTATTTTGTAATGATTAATTACATTCATATTTTATAACAATTAATTATGTCAATTAATATAATAGCGATGAGTCGAGGCTCTATTGGAAATCCAATCGTAATTGGAAAGCGGGCTAATTAAGAGCCGTTCGCTGTTGACAATGCGAAAGTTTTGTTAAAAATATTATTAAAAATATTGTTTATTAAAAATATTGTTCGAACGTTTCGGTCCTTATTCGGACCATCTTCAGCATCTAATAAAGATCACGAGATATAAATGTACATGAATTTGCAAAATTATTTTGTTATTTTTATAAAAAACACTTACATGCTAATATAGTGTATGGTGCGTATGTATGTAATACAAAATTGTGGAATCACCTCACTCTCCCCAATCGTGACACATGCTCCTTGACACGTAACACGAATAGGCAGGTAGGCAGGTGGGCAGGTGGGCAGGTAGCAATAGGACAATTATCTGAAGATGCTCAGGAAGCAAACCATAAATATTTTAGAAAATATAGAGAAAATCATTCGCGAAAAATGTCGCAAATATAAAATAATGAAGATATTTTTAATAATTTGATAATTGCTTCAGATCCAATAATATCTAATTCGCGAAAAATTATGGGACATAAAAAGAAAGAATTAACTGAAGATGCACAATGTCTATTATATTTCAGCGATAATGATGTAGATTATGATGATTAAGTTCAAGAAATGGATGTGAAGAGCAAGAAAAACAGTTCCTTTTCTATTATAAAACTCACAAAAATTAAACATCCTGAGGTTTAAGACTATCATTGAAAATCAAATTAACTTTATTTTTTAACCGACTTCAAAAAATGGAGGTTCTATATTCGGCGTGTATGTACGTATGTCTACGATTTTCTTTAAAACTATTGGACGGATTTAAATGCGGTTTTTACTGTCCTATAGAGCAATTCTCTAGGAAGGTTTTAGTACATAAAATATTGCGCTAGAACATCAGGGTACGGAGTAGTAAGGAAATATGCGATAATAATTATACATATTAATTTAATGAAGCACTAAAAAAGTATAAAATAAAAAATTTTTTTTAAATAGAACCGACTTAAAAAAAACTCTAAAAAGTATTTAAAAAATTAAAAAATTACACTAGTTTACAAAATAAAAAAATTTTTCTGTACATTCAATGCCACTATTTTTTTCCTATGTATTTTGGCCCACTAAACACAAAAATCACCTATAAAAATTTTTGTATGGATAGGTTTTCGAGATATGAATTTTTGAATTTTTTTTCGGAGATAGTTTCACATTTTAGGCCATATCTCGACTTAGAAACGTACGATTGGGTCGCACAAGCTCTCATTGTAAAGGTAATCGAATCCCGAACAATCGCCTTTCACATTGTTTTCCAATCGGTTCAGTAGTTTCAGTGTTATGGGCCAAAATATATGAAAAACGTCGATTTTTTGGGCCAAAATAAGAGTAGAAAATTCACTCTATCGCCATGCAAAAATAGAAAACGTCAAATTATGTCCAGTTTCTTATTATTTACGTGTAGGTCGTACTTTTACGAAGAAAACTAGCTGTGGATGAAGAAAATCTATCGATAAATACCGGAGTTATGAGCAATTGAGTGAAGGTACAAAAAATCAAATTTTACTCTGTTTTTGTATTTTTCCCTTATTTATATAGAAAACGTTTGAATATTACATGCGTCGATTAGAAATAACACTAGTGTACAAAATAAAAAATTTTTTCTGTAAATTCAATGCCACTATTTTTTTCCTATGTATTTCAAGATATAAATTTTTGGATTTTTTTAGGAAAAAAATAGTGGCATTGAATTTACAGAAAAAATTTTTTATTTTGTACACTAGTGTTATTTCTAATCGACGCATGTAATATTCAAACGTTTTCTATATAAATAAGGGAAAAATACAAAAACAGAGTAAAATTTGATTTTTTGTACCTTCACTCAAATGCTCATAACTCCGGTATTTGTCGATAGATTTTCTTCATCCACAGCTAGTTTTCTTCGTAAAAGTACGACCTACACGTAAACAATAAGAAACTGGACATAATTTGACGTTTTCTATTTTTGCATGGCGATAGAGTGAATTTTCTACTCTTATTTTGGCCCAAAAAATCGACGTTTTTCATATATTTTGGCCCATAACACTGAAACTATTGAACCGATTGGAAAACAATGTGAAAGGCGATTGTTCGGGATTCGATTACCTTTACAATGAGAGCTTGTGCGACCCAATCGTACGTTTCTAAGTCGAGATATGACCTAAAATGTGAAGCTATCTCTGAAAAAAAATTCAAAAATTCATATCTCGAAAACCTATCCATACAAAAATTTTTCTAGGTGATTTTCGTGTTTAGTGGGCCAAAATACATAGGAAAAAAATAGTGGCATTGAATGTACATTTTGGCTGTAAACTAGTGTTATCTATGCGTTTTATGAAAAATTGTTAATTAAATAATTTTAATTTTATACACTAAATGTATAATAATCGTACATTATTTATGTCAAATTTCAAGTTATTTCATTGAAAAATGTAGAAGTTATAAGCAAATGACCGAAAAATGAGGCGTTCGCCCCACTGTGGGGCGGTAGCCCCTGAAAACGCATGGAAAGTGGTATGCGTGGGGGCAGTAGGTTCCACCTCTCTTACGATTTCCACATACATGTTAGTCGTTTGCCTTTCAATATACTCAAATGACTGTTATATTTCTCAAACTTTTTTTTTCATAATTTTTAAATAAGCAATGAGCAACGATTAAGTTATAAGAAAGTTACTCAGGGTCATGTCCTTGACAACATATGTCAAGGTCAAGGTCATTGGAAGTGCTTCCCCTAAAGTGAATAATTACCTATAACTCTCAAGAACATATTAAAATGTTAAAAATTAATAAAAATAGATGCAAATAATTTTTTACATATTTAGGAAAGATGTTTACAAAAACTGAAATAATTTGTCTACATAGTTATCAAGAAATTGTAAAAATAAAACAGCATATTGCAACATTTTAACGTAGATAATTATGTATTTGCATTCCACATATTCATTTGCTAAAACTCGTTTATGTCACGCGACGAAAAATTTGAACGCAACACATCTATAGGCTTTTCCCTCTTGTCGCCTGCGCCGCGCAATTAATGTGTGATACCAACCACTCTCCTTAAATAACTATGGGTCTGAAACTAACATTGAGCACTTGTGAACTTGCGCAGGTAAAATAAGAGATTGGAGAAGGTTATTAGGTGTGATTAAGAATTACTTTATTATAGCAATGATTAAGCTAGAAGGGACAATGCAAAGACTAAAAAATATGATATCAAAATATGATACCTTCTCCAATCTTTTATTTTACCTGCACAGGGATAATTATGCAGAAATACGGACCACCCTCCGATGACCTTGGCCTTGACATATGTTGCCAAAGTTGTCACCTTTCTGAGTGACCTTCAGAAGGTTTTAGCCGTCGGTCATTGTTTGTTAAAAAGTTATTAACAAAAAATTTAATAAATAAAATGTAATTTTCTGACGCCATATATAGACTATATGCTTTCATATTACATTCTTTACTAACATAAGCATAAGTTCTTCTTGATTATCTTTTCTATTGTTGATATTTCTTGCAAATTTGAAACTGTACTATTCGAAAATAAGCCAGTATAAGACAAGTTTTCATACAAATGACATTCTGTTGAACTATCGGAAAATATCAGTATTAAAAAGAGAATAATAAAAGTAAAAAAGTAATTAATTGTGTTTGTAAAAAAAAACAAATAATGTATTTATATGCTGCTATTTTAATTAAATTGTTAAAGCAGATAACGGTTTATGTTTTTGATTAAAGCAGAGAATATTTTGTATTCATGCTTTCATGCAATTTTTAAATTTGGTAATTATTTTGTTTAACGAGAAAGTTGTGTAGGCTGCTTTACATTTTCTTGTTAATACATTTTTAATAAACAATGATCTACAACTAAAATTTTCTGAAGGTCACTTAAAAGGGTGACCATGACAACATATGTCAAGGTCAAGGTTATCGGAGGGTGGTCCGTATCTCTGCATAATTACCTTTTTCTATTACTCCTAGAAGTTTGGACATCGAATTTTTTAACAGTAGAAGACAATATAAAAATGATGAGAATTGTAAGATTCTTGATAACATCTTATAGATAGCATTGTGTATTCTAAATATATTGTAAATATATTGTAGTACTAATTGTGAAATATTTTTAGATTGTTTGATGTATTCACAAAATTCATCAACCTATACTATATTAACCGGATTAAATAGCATTTATGGAAACGTATCCTTCTGGATTAAACTTTGGAATCCTCTTGACGAACAAAATGTATATCAATATTGTCAAATATAAATAAATCTGATAAATTCAGGCATCATAAATCATAATACAATTATTGAAATTAATCTAATATATTTAGGCAGAAGCCAGAATATTATTAAGCTTGCTTCCAATTCCATCTTCTGCTAAAAAGATCGCTCAAGATTGGAAGGCAGGAGTTGAACTTTTGATTTCGAATAATATCAGCGGTCAAACGTATCCAACTATTGATGTTAGTGCAAACAATTACGAAGAAAAAAAAATACAAATGTTTAAACGGTGAAAGCATCAATGTAATGTAATATCAGATTAATTACTAATATATATTTTTAGATGCATCTTTTCGAAAATACACCTGAAATATTACTCAGTTCTAAATGGATTGGCTTGTGGATTGCATGGGGCGGTGGTTTCATATCACTTGGAATGCATGGTGTATCTAAACCATTAATTATGGACAAATATAAAATGGAAAATAGTATTTCAAGTTTATTTCCTGACAGCTTTTTGCATTATGGCATTATGGGCACTGGAATTTTATGGAAAACGGAGTTTTGTCAAAAATGTATAGTGGCTTACATATAAATTGTAATATTGCGTACCTACATGTTGCATATAAATTATATAGTATAAGTTACATGAGATTACAACAGGATTGCAACGTCTGGATAAAATATGCTTGTAACAAAATATTTATGAACCAATATGAGCAGTTAAATATATATATGTATGTATGTGTGATAGTGCTGAATATATTCTCTTATTGTGCTCTCTACAAATATACTGTTTTTTACAAATATTGATACTAATTGTTAAATCGCTTTGCAAAAGTTATCAGAATCGTGCTATGTTAAGTAATTTTGAAAGGAATTCTACTAATATACAGGGTATCCCGGAATTCGCGCATGTGGAGTATAAGACATGATTCTTTATGCTAAAGTAGTTCTGTCGTTTTACACTGTTCTTACGAATTTTTTGAAATTTTAATATGTTGTAGACGGAGTTAATATCTATCGATTACGAAATTTTAAAGTCGATTCACCGTTTAGTTTATTATTAATTAAAAATAGCACTTTCTGTGCCTGCGCCCTATACTCAACACGTGGAAAGAACGCATTTTCATCACATTTTAATATAAAACGATAGAACGGATCTTACGATTTTAATAAAAAAATAAATAAATAAAAAAAACAGTAGAGTATAAAACATGAGTGTGGAATTATTCTAAAAAAAAATTAAATTTTTTCACGGTTTAGTTTCAAAGATATCACTTTGCAAAGAATACATTTTTTTCCCAAACGAAGCACGGAGAAGACTCGCAATGATGATGTGGCAACGCTGTACGTGACAGCTAACTGGTAGGCGCGCGGCAAAGTCAAGTCATTTGAATTTGCTATTCCATCAATTTTAGGGTTATAAAAAAGAGTTTGTGTGTGAGATTATTTTCTTTTTTTATCATCACAGAACTAATTTATTCCATAAACAAACATAATATAATATTCCATAAAAATAACATACACAGCATTATTCTTTCGGAAAGAGACGTTAAGCCGTTGGTCCAAAGGGTTAAAGGGTTAAGTGAGAGGAGGAGGGTAGTGATGGATGAGAATTGTAACTCTTAAGAGGATCGATTAAAAACTACCATTTTACTCCATAACATACACAGCATTAAATATAGAAACAGGTTATAAAAGTATATAAAAGTACTCCATAACATACACAGCATTAAATATAGAAACAGGTTATAAAAGTATAAAAATAGTAAAAACAAAAGTACGTCAAAGAATAACTATATAGATGCATAAAACAGTCTCAAATATGTAGTAATATAGTTTCTTTTTTAATCCTTAGAATAATAAATAAATTTATTAATCAAATTATCCTTTACTCTTCAAATAATGGATTACTTTTTAGATTACCTTTTGATTTTTGTAATCAGTGGCTTATGGGGGGGTAGTTTCTTTCGATAAAAGATGCTCAACACTTTTTTCTCCTTTTTCCGAATATACCTGCTGTAGTATTTCATAGGAGATTCCTGCTTCTGCCATTTTTAAATAATACTATCAGAAATCACATCTTTTAAATTTTTCAAAGATGGTAATATAACTTTCATCATAGATTCTTTATAAGTCTTACAGATTGTACATAAACTTTCCTTTTTGATGAAAGTATGAACCAATTTTTTTAAAACTTTAACATCAAATAATGCTTCATGAAATTGTCCAGGTGTTTCCAATTTTAGCAACTCTTGCGCCAATGTTTGCAGCTTGAACGAATCTTTTTGTCCTTTCCTTTCAGGGAAAAGTTTTCTCAATACAGTTAAGCTGTCGGAAAATCCAGCAATTTCCGAGAAATTTTCAATCATACCATAACTTATAATTAATCGAAGTAAATGGGGCATTATGAGCCACCAGAATGCAAGGTTTTGCTGAAAAGTTGAGAAACTTTTGGAATGATTGCAACGCCTCTCGAGGTAAAAAAGTTACGACTAGTTTTCCATGGAAGTACAGATTCCCTTTGATATATGTCAGTCCTGTTACTCGAGAAGCATCAGCATTAATAAGTCTGGTAGGATGGAGATACACAGTAAAAGTACATTCTTCAAACTTGGCTGTTATCTATAGAATTTCGGCATTTTTTGAAAAACCAGAAGTCTCCAAATCAAAATAAACGATATTACAATCTTCAGGGGACACGGAATCATTAAACAGGTTATCAGCAAAACGTTGTGAATCAATAAGTGTGGCATTTTCCATATTGATATTCATACCACAATTTGACTGATACTGTAGTACCTCAGACCTCTCTTTTGACTTTCTTGAAGCTTTTTTCATTTGACTTAGTAAATTTCTACGATATTTAGTCGATGGTAATTTTGCCTTTATCGCTCTCTTTTCTCTCTTTTCATCCAATTGCATTGCAAAAATTACAGTGTGTTTCCCAGGAGATACATTGAGCTTTGCATTAACATCCAAAAGGTGCTTTTCTCCATCATTTTTTGTGCAAACACTTGCTAGCCGATAATCAGCTGATTTACTAAGGCTGTAGCAACATTTTTTTGGAGCTTTGTGTGCCATCGTGTTATTTCTGCTTTTATTTGCTTGACTGAAAGCTATAATAGCATTTGTCAAATATTGCCTACAATTCAATAATAAAGATTATCATCTTTTAGCTCAATTTTATGAGAATCTTTACACCAAATTTCATGTCTGCCAAATGCATGGTCAGGTATGATGCAAATAGTCCTAGCTCGCTGAGCACTTTGTCCTTGATTCTGTGACACTGCATACGTAAAACATTTCTTTAGATGAGGAATGACCTCCTTCTTTCTCATCTCTTTGAAATATTTTTGCAGTGCATACAAATCTTTCATGACATGTTTCTTTAAATAGTTATCTGTCAGACAATTTGTGGACCTTCAGTGGATTTCCCAATGCTGCAATTGTTGAACTGTCTTTGTCACCTATCAAGACTTTAACGTTTAAGCCAGTTTCTTGGAGAATTGCGCTATCATTGACTAGAACAGCCCCTACATCAGGCTACATTGCCTTTGCACTGCCAGAAAAATTCTTTCTACAATCATGATCCTTTTGATCGTGACCTGCGTCACAAAGCTTGCATTTTCGGTTTTGAGTGGCAAAATCGAAAATTTTTCCAGTGAGAAAACCAATTATTGTACCATAGCCATTGAGGCTATTGTAACTTCTCCCATTTCCACGTTTGCTCCATTCCATGTCGTATGAAACAATGATATTTACAATGTTCCCTAATGATGCATCAAATTGTTTGGTTTTTGTGACAATATCCTCCTGTGTAGCATCAGCATCAAGATTAGCATTCGTAGCAGAGTGAAGGGTGCTCATAAAAGGATAGATTTCATGCACAATCTCCTTTGGCCTAAGAAAGAAACAAATAGGAACACGAGATGTCAAGGATGTCAACAATTTTCAATTGCTTATAAAGTTGAAAAAGAAACCAATTTATTATTCTTCATTCATCATGATTACAAAAAATTTAAAAAATTTTAAAAATTTATACTTATTAGAATAAATTAAAATTTAAAAATTAAATGAAAATTATATGTACATATTAGGTCATCGAGTCAATAATATCTTTTTTGAAAAAGGTAATTTTGTACTGATATCACCTATTTTGTAGTGTTAAGCAAGAATCTGCAAAAAATTTTTATTTTTTAATTATTCACGAAATTAGCAATAACAACAAATTAAATTTTTATTGAATTAGAAAATTAATAATTAGTTACAAAAAATTACTATTTACATAAAAATTAATAATATTTAAGTAAAAGTAAATTATACATTTCTCACAAAAATTGAAGGAACACTAAATTTATCTTTAAAAATAGGCAAAATTCAAGCAGCTGCAACTTTGATAAAAATGAACAAAATTTAAATTTTAAGCTTAAAACCTCTACTTTCGAAAGGTTACTATTATTTTTTAGTTTCTGTAAGTTTGGTAACTTTTGCATATAGAAAACTACGAGCTGGACAAAATAGAAAATTTTTCTCTCACTTTGTGGGCCTGTCACGTGCACAAAAAATTTTCAACTTCTTAATGTGAAAGCTTGAAGTTTTCCTTGCAAAATTTTTTTTTTTTAATGTTTCTACGTGTCTGCGTTGTTGTTCTGTACAATTGTTTTTTGGATTAAAATAAAAAAGAGAAAAATCGCTAATTTTTACATTATTTTCATCAATTTGTATCATATCTACGTTATTTAGAAAAATTTGGCAATTATACCGTTTAATAGAGCAAAGTTTCAGCTTTAAGAATCTGTTTTTTGAATTACGATACGATGATTTCTAAGGAAGTTATGAGCAATCAAAGTCAAAAAGCTCATTTCTTGTTCAGAAAGCTCATTTCTTGTTCAATCCACGATAAATTAGTAACAAAAAATCGTAGAAACATTAAAAAAAAAAAAAGATTTTGCAAGGAAAACTTCAAGCTTTCACGTTAGAAATTCGAAAATTTTTGCAGTTTTTTTTGTAAACGTGACAGATTTACAAGGTGAGAGAAAAATTGTCTATTTTGTCCAGCTTGTAGTTTTCTATATGTAAAAATTACTAAACTCACCGAAACTAAAAAATAATAGTAACCTTTCGAAAGTAGAAATACCTTTCTTAAAAAAAAGGTAAAAAAAGGCGCCAAGTACACGCATAGTAGTGTATATGTTGTTACCTAAAAAAAAAAGAAAGTGGTAGTATTATACCTCGAAAAAACCTAAGTAACAAGTGGTAGACGTAATCTTTGTATCTCGAAAAAACTCGAAAAAATCTAAGCAGTAGTATCTTTATTTCCAAAAAATCATAACCCAAGTGATACACATCACAAAATTAATTCATTTATTTAAAATTTCGAGGTCTAGCAGCGCCAAGTTTTTTTACAAAAAAAATTTATGTATTTTAATAAAATATTTTTATTTTGTACTGTTACCTCTGTAATTCTTTGTGACCACTAAAAAATACACATGTAAACTTTGTATTTAAATATGTATTCCCTTGTTAAATAAAATTTTTTAATCTTATAAAATTGTTATCATACATTCTTTTTCTAATTGACACAATGTAAAGATTTTTCAAAGTAGTGCAACAATTATTTTTTAAGGCAATATATATGTTCTCTCTGTAATTGGCGCTGTAATTTACAGAGATATCATTTCTTTTTTGTAATTGTAATAGATCACTTAAAGCGCGACTCTTCTTTGATAAGCTTACATAATTTTGTGATGTGTATCACTTGGGTTATGATTTTTTGGAAATAAAGATACTACTGCTTAGATTTTTTCGAGTTTTTTCGAGATACAAAGATTACGTCTACCACTTGTTACTTAGGTTTTTTCGAGGTATAATACTACCACTTTCTTTTTTTTTCGAGGTAACAACATATACACTACTATGCGTGTACTTGGCGCCTTTTTTACCTTTTTTTTAAGAAAGGTAATTTTGTACGGATATCATGCCTTTTTGTAGTGTTACGCATCTTAATCTTATAAACAATATATCTTATAATCAAGAGACACGGTAGTGTCTCGCGCCAAGTACACGCGGAGCGAGACCAACCGTGACTCTTTTACGCGACGCGACGATTTGCAAGTACTCGAGATGTTGAGATCTCGATAACGAGTGAACGGATCAAGTTCTAAATAGGCTTGATCGATAGCTTGGGGTCGATTTGGGGGGGGTCCGTTCTTTTCATTTTTCCGCTACGTGCCCTACGAGCGGAGATATTGGAAGGCAAAGTCCAAATGTGAAAATTTTATTTTAAGATACTCCTAACGCTACGATATAACCGAATATATATATCACGTGATCAGAGAAAACGTCCCTTTCACTTTTTCGCCACTGGCGGTGGCGGTGCTAGTATCGCCAGTTTCGATATTGTGCGCGCATTATTATCGATCTAGTAGGTAAATTATTATAGGTCGATAGACTTATCGGTCAGGAGGAAGATTTTTATATTTAAGTAAATTAGGTACCGTGTCTCTTGATCAAATAATCTTGATAATAAATAATATTATTATAATATTATTATATATATTATTATTATTATTAACCCAGCGAATAAATCCATCGAGTCGATATACAGGTTACCGACGACGAGGTCCAGATAGTGCGCTCCGTAGTTTTCGGTGTCTAGGTGTATTAA
This sequence comes from Temnothorax unifasciatus, assembly GCA_030770225.1. Lineage (NCBI taxonomy): Eukaryota > Metazoa > Arthropoda > Insecta > Hymenoptera > Formicidae > Temnothorax > Temnothorax unifasciatus. Next base: position 33,133 of record JASTWK010000679.1, on the reverse strand, counting down.
TACTTTGAATTCGATGTCTACGTGTCTCAGGTTGTCGACGACGAGGTCCAGATAGTGCGCTCCGTAGTTTTCGGTGTCTAGGTGTATTAATACTTTGAATTCGATGTCTACGTGTCCCAGGTTGCCGATGACGACGTCCAGATAATGCGCTCCGTAGTTTTCGGTATCTAGGTGTATTAATACCTTGAATTCGATGTCTACGTGTCCCAGATTGCCGATAACGAGGTCCAGATAGTGCGCTTCGTAGTTTTCGGTGTCTAGGTGTATTAATACTTTGAATTCGATGTCTACGTGTCCCAGGTTGCCGATGACGAGGTCCAGATAGTGCGCTCCGTAGTTTTCGACGTCTAGGTGTATTAATACTTTGAATTTGATGTCTGCGTATTCCAGGTTGCCGATGACGACGTCCAAATAATGCGCTTCGTAGTTTTCGGTGTCTAGGTGTATTAATACCTTGAATTCGATGTCTACGTGTCCCAGGTTGCCGATGACGACGTCCAGATAGTGCGCTCCGTAGTTTTCGGTGTCTAGGTGTATTAATACCTTGAATTTGATGTCTACGTGTCCCAGGTTGCCGATGATGACGTCCAGATAATGCGCTCCGTAGTTTTCGGTGTCTAGGTGTATTAATACTTTGAATTCGATGTCTACGCGTCCCAGGTTGCCGACGACAAAAAACTATAGCGCGAACTTGACGCGGGACACTACCGTGTTATAGGTTATGTATGTGACTGTGACAGCTGGTGACAGCGCGCTAAACGCACTGTCTGCACTGCGCGCAGTACACACACACCTATACATCGAAACTGGCGATTCTAGCAGCACCGCCAGTGTCGAAAAAGTGAAAAGGACACGATTCCAGCCAATGAAATGATAGCATGGCATGAGTGATGAGTAGACGACGTATCTTAATAAAAAAATTTTCACATTTGGACTTTGCGTCGCAATATCTCCGCTCGTAGGGCACGTAGCGGAATATTATAAGAGCAAAATTTCCGAGAGAAGCAACGTGTTGGAGAGAAGCCACGTGTTGAAAATTACGGTTCATTAAAAAGCTACAAATACTATTGATTTCTTATATTAGAAGATAAGTTATATTAGAAGATAAGTTATAAAGTTAAATCGTTGTATTAACAAAGATTTGTGCGTAAAAATCGAGTTTATGTAAAGAAACATAGATATCAAGGATGATACTACGTCTTAAATTTAAACGAAATTAAGAAAACAAAGGTAAGAAAAAGAGGTAAATTTTATTTTTCAAAAAGGTAAAAAAAGGCGCTAAGTACACGCATGGTTACCTCGGAAAAACTAAGTAGTAGTATTATTAATTTTAAATTAATAAAATCCAAGTGGTACTTAATGTGTTTATATTATTAGCGTTATTCAAGCTAGATTACGATTATGTCTTGTATCGCAAAATATATACGGCTTATAGAGTTTTACAATCTGTACATACTGTTTGTAAGATAAAGATATACTGTTTCTAAGATGCGTAACACTACAAAACGCATGATATCAGTACAAAATTACCTTTTTCAAAAAGGTAAAAAAAAGGCGCCAAGTACACGCGTAGTAGTGTATATATTAAAAAATCTTAAATGGTAGTAGCTTTATTTCTCCCTAACAAAATAATTCACAAAATTGTGTACCTAACTCAACCCAAGTGATATGTAAACCTAACAAAATAATTCACAAAATTGCGTACCTAACTCAACCAAAGTAATATGTATATTAAAAAAAAAATGAAATCTTTAAAGTGCGCCAATTGCAAAGAGAATATATATACTTTGAAAAATGATTGTTGCGCAACTACTTTTAAAAAATAAATCTTAAGTAGTACGTATTACGTATCCCCTTTGTATTCCCATTCAAGGATCTTTTCGTTCCAACCCAAGCTTTAATTCTTTTTAACAAAATTATAATATTACAAAAAATTATTTTAAAAAAATTAAAGAGATAACAGTACAAAATAAAAATTTAAAAGAATTAAAGAAATAACAGTACAAAATAAAAATATTTAATTAAAATAAAATAAATAAATTTTTCTTGTAAAAAAACTTGGCGCTGCTTTTTGACTCCCGCTGCATGCTTCCCTAAATTGCTTTTTTATTCAATTATGCTTTATTAAATTCGATCAAAATTTTAGTACTTTATTAAATTCAAGGTTTAGCAGCGCCAAGTTTTTTTTACAAGAAAAATTTATTTATTTTATTTTAATTAAATATTTTTATTTTGTACTGTTATTTTTTTAATTCTTTTAAATTTTTATTTTGTACTGTTATCTCTTTAATTTTTTTAAAATAATTTTTTGTAATATTATAATTTTGTTAAAAAGAATTAAAGCTTGGGTTGGAACGAAAAGATCCTTGAATGGGAATACAAAGGGGATACGTAATACGTACTACTTAAGATTTATTTTTTAAAAGTAGTTGCGCAACAATCATTTTTCAAAGTATATATATTCTCTTTGCAATTGGCGCACTTTAAAGATTTCATTTTTTTTTTAAATATACATATTACTTTGGTTGAGTTAGGTACGCAATTTTGTGAATTATTTTGTTAGGTTTACATATCACTTGGGTTGAGTTAGGTACACAATTTTGTGAATTATTTTGTTAGGGTCTTATAAACAGTATGTACAAGGTGTGAAGCTAAAGGTGTTAGGGACTATTATTTCTAAAGAAAACAACAATTTAACACACACACACACACACACACACACACACACACACACACACACACACACACACACACACACACACACACACACACACACACACACACACACACACACACACACACACACACACACACACACACACACACACACACACACACACGCACACACACACACACACACACACACACACACACACACACACACACACACACACCACACACACACACACACACACACACACACACACACACACACACACACACACACACACACACACACACACACACACCACACACACACACACACACACACACACACACACACACACACACACACACACACACCACACACACACACACACACACACACCACACACACACACACACACACACACACACACACACACACACACACACACACACACACACACACACACACACACACACACACACACACACACACACACACACACCACACACACACCACACACACACACACACACACACACACACACACACACACACACACACACACACACACACACACACACACACACACACACACACACACACACACACACACACACACCACACACACACACACACACACCACACACCACACACACACACACACACACACACACACACACACACACACACACCACACACACACACACACACACACACACACACACACACACACACACACACACACACACACACACACACACACACACACACACACACACACACACACACACACACACACACACACACACACACACACACACACCACACACACACACACACACACACACACACACACACACACCACACACACACACACACACACACACACACACACACACACACACACACACACCACACACACACACACACACACACACACACACACACACACACACACACACACACACACACCACACACACACACACACACACACACACACACACACACACACACACACACACACACACACACCACACACACACACACACACACACACACACACACACACACACACACACACACACACACACACACACACACACACACACACACACACACACACACACACACACACACACACACACACACACACACACACACACACACACACACACACACACACACACACACACACACACACACACACACCACACACACACACACACACACACACACACACACACCACACACACACACACACACACACACACACACACACACACACACACACACACACCACACACACACACACACACACACACACACACACACACACACACACACACACACACACACACACACACACACACACACACACACACACACACACACACACACACACACACACACACACACACACACACACACACACACACACACACACACACACACACACACACACACACACACACACACACACACACACACACACACACACACACACACACACACACACACACACACACACACACACACACACACACACACACACACACACACACACACGCCTTAGAGTAGCAGAAGAGAGAACAAGAGAAAAGTATCTTTGCGAACAATGGAGTTAGTCTCATGACGATAAGTCAAGTACAAGAGCGAGATCGCAATGACCGATATGCAAGTGGATTTATCTAGTCGCGAAACGTTCACCCGTTATACTGTTGAAGGATCGACCGCATAACATTCCGTCTTTTTCTAATCCCGCTGTGAATCGATTTTCCAGCTAACGTATATTTTATGTCTTCGCAAAGGGTAACTTTTAAATCCTTTAGGGAGATCAATCACTTCAAGACAATACATTTTTTTTAGAGCGATTGAAGAGAAAGACAGAGAGCTTGTAAATGTCGCGAACAACGTCTTGAACGAGTATAGTAGTGTTCAACAACAAGGATCTGTACATATAGAATAGTATATTGTGCACCAAGGGGCGAAAATAGCGTTTTTTAGACGAGTGTGAAGTTTGCCGCCCGAGCCGAAGGCGAGGGCGGCAAATCACACGAGTCTGAAAAAGCTTTCGCCTCGAGGTGCACGCAATATTTTTCACAATACCTTTACGGAAAGTTTGACTTCCATGCCTAGAGAGAGGCGAGAGTGGTCAATTTCACGCCAAGGCGGCATAGCGGGCGGAAAGTAACCACTTTCCGCCCTAGGGCGGAAAGTGACCACTTTCCACCCGCTAAACAGGGAGGAAAGTGGTTACTTTCCGCCCGCTATGCCGCCTTGGCGTGAAATTGACCGCTTTCGCCCCTCTCTACAGGCATGGAAAGTCGAACTTTCCGTGGAGGTGTTGTGAAAATAAATTTTCTTTACTAAACACATGCACATGTAAAGGAGATTAGGCTATTTACCAACATCTTTATTCCTGTATTACAATAATATAAAACTCGCCATACAACAATAAATAAAATGCGCCATTTAACAATAACTTCTAAGGTAACAAGTTTAATTTACGGTGACCTAAATTTAAACGTGAAAAGAAATTAAATTATTTCAATGAGTTCTCAAATCGTCCCCAATCAGAAATAGATATGAGTCACGTAGAAACGAATTTCCTGATTCGTCTGAGTTAATCGATACAATGTTCTAATTTAAATGTGACACTACTTTGTAAAATGTTAAGTTATTGTTTTCTCTATTCTATGATTAATATAGCAATCTTTATAAATTTCTTTCTTTCTAAATATAAATTTTCTACACAATCAGAAAACTATTTTACAACATGAGTAAAAAACAAAGTCAAAAAACAAAATAATCAATTTTAACGCGATTAAAGGGAATCATCAATGGCGATTGTATTAAACTCTAGTCTATACTGACTAAGAATCGCGGATTGCGTGAAAATTGTAGAGTTTCTTGGCAACCCTTATGTACAGATGGATTCTAGTGTTTCTGGCTTCATCTAGTCCCCTGTACTTGTTCGGCATGCCCGTTCATTACCAGTTTTTCAGTAAGGAAAATTAGCTTAAAAAAAATCATTTAATTATTAATTTGCGCATCTGCAAAGAGATTCTCGAAGGTTGGATAATAATAACTACTTACCCCATAATTTTTGTAACATAAAATAAATATTTGCATAAATATTAATTTGAATGCGACCTTCAATCTGAGCTTGAATACCAACTCCCTTTGAGGAACAATTTTGTACCACATTGTAAGCTTCTGTCGACCATTTACCTGCAAAGGAGTAACATCAAAGTATAATTACATATCCAAAGATAAATAATTTTGAGTAGAGATGTATAATATGGAAGAATAATATACATAACGTTAATATATAGTTACCGTTCTTTGGCTGAATATTTGCTAAAAAGATTTCAATGGCTTGGAAGGGTAGGCTCAAATAATTATATATCAATGGCCTACATTACGAATTACTAAACTGCCAGTAACCACCGTGATCGAGTAATCGTACAACGCTTCTCTCTCCCGATGGATGTGGACATTCAATGCATCCTCTAATCCATTTGTCGCTCCAATATACAGTCACGTAATCATCCTCTACAAAATAAAAATGTATTGTATAATCAGAATATCCTGATTTCTTTTTTATTCAACGTGTTAAGATTATATCACATACTGTTCAATACATCTGGAACTGGCAGCAATTCATTGTTATACCAACCAATACATCATGCTGTCTTCCAAATCATTATTAATTCTCTCAACCAGAGACAGGGGCCGTTGAATCGGGACATTATACACAATTTCTTCGATCACTTCGGCTATTGTCGCGATATATATTCACGCCAAACCGCATATATAACATAGGGTTATTTTTACATTTAGGAAAATTATTTCATATTAACTCAATAAGCGTTAAACTTGCATACATAAGTGAATCTTGCGTTTTATGTAAAATTTTGTAAGAAACCGGTAATCTAACCTATATTACGTTTATGCGAGCGTTACTTAATTCTGTAGTAACTTACGAACGATACGATAATTCCTCCGCATAAACGGGAGATTTTATAGTAACTACGATAATATCGTTCGTATAAGTTCCTACAGAAGTAATACTCACGTAAACGTAAACTACTATAATTCCTGTCACATGCACTTAGTCGCGTAAAAGAGTCACGGTGCGGTCTCGCTTCGCGTCGTATAATAATAGGATAATTACATGTAAATAAATCAGAAAAAATATTAATCGTCGCGTCGCGTAAAGAATCACGGTCGGTATCGCTCCGCGCGTACTACCGTGTCAGGCCGTGTCTCTCGAGATAGGTTAACTGAACTGACTGACAGCGCAGCCTGAGCGCGCTGAACGCACTATCTGCACTGCGCGCAGTACACACACGTATTAACTGAACTGACTGTGACAGCGCGCTGAAAGCACTATCTGCACTGCGCGCAGTATACACACGTTTCCTTATATAGTACATACATATCGAAACTGGCGATACCAGCACCGCCAGTGTCGAAAAAGTGAAAGTGACATTTCTCTGATTGGTTGATATATATATGTCAAAGACGTCGGTGTTAGGAGAAGTATCTTAATATAAAATTTCCACATTTGGATTTTGCGTCGCAATATCTCCGTTCGTAGGGCACGTAGCGGAAAAATGAAAAGGACGTACCCCCCCCCCCCCCCAAATCGACCCCAAGCTATCGATCAAGCCTACTTAGAACTTGATCCGTTCACTCGTTATCGAGATCTCAACATCTCGAGTACTCACAACCCGTCGCGTCGCGTAAAAGAGTCACGGTTGGTCTCGCTCCGCGTGTATACTTGGCGCGAGACACTACCGTGTCTCTTGATTTCAAGCTTTAAAATCCTTTTTTTTTAATTTGAATTTTGTTTATTTTTAACAAAGTTACAGCTGCTTGAATTTTACCTATTTTTAAAGATAAATTTAGTGTTTCTTTAATTTTTGTGAGAAATGTAGATTACTTAAAGAATTGGTAATTTGTCAGAGAAAAATATCTAGTTTGTGAAAGTTAGTATTTAGGTAAAAATGAATTAATTTTTTTTGTAAACTGGTAATTAGTAAAAATAAATTCTTTATTATTAAAATAATTAATAGATAGTTATAAAAAACAAATTACTATTTATTTAAAAATTAATAATTAGTAAAAAATAATTACTAATTTTTTCAATAATAAATAAACAGTCTCAAATAAATTACTTATATTTTAAAAATTATTAATTGGTTAAATATAAATAATTCAATTTAATTTAATTAAATATTGCAGTTAAATGTGGTTTAAAAAAGGTAATTATGAAGGAAAAAGGCTTCCTCACCAATTTGGCAAAAATTTTAATTTTGTGTATTTTGGTGCGTAAAACATGAATCTATAAGTTAAAATTGTCGCTTTCAATTAGGAAAAAAATTATTAAGTACTAAAATTGATAGTTGCGTGGTTAGAATGTCTGTCATACCGATATGATGTAGACGCACATGATAATGCGTAGTGACATAAAAGTACATGAAATTACAATAATAATACAGTATAACGGCAACTTGTCCTATAATAGTCTGGCGCCTTACTTTAATTATGTACTATTATTTGACTTTGTATTTATATAAACTTTTCAATATAGAAATTATTTTCTACTTTAAAAAAAAGCATAAACTCTATTTCTATTATCTTTTTTTTTAACTGTATGGTTAAGCAAGATAATAGAAATAGAGTTAATGTTTTTTTTAAAGCAAAAAATAATTGGCATATTAAAAAGTCTATATAAATACAAAGTAAAATAATTGCACACAATTAAAGGTGTCAAACTATTTTGAGAGGTTGCTGTTATACTGCACTAGTACTGTAATTCCATATAATTTTATGTCACTATGCATGATCATATGCGTCCACATCATATTGGTATAACAAACATCCTAACCACGTAACGATCAATTTTAGTACTTAATAACGTTTTTCCTAAAATTAAAAGCGACAGTTTTAACTCTCTCTCTCTCTCTCTCTCTCTCTCTCTCTCTCTCTCTCTCTCTCTCTCTCTCTCTCTCTCTCTCTCTCTCTCTCTCTCTCTCTCTCTCTCTCTCTCTCCCCCTCCCCCCTCCCTCCCCCCCCCCCCTCCTCCCCCCTCTCCCTCCCTCCCTCTCCCCACTCTCTCTCTCTGTTGTGAGTATAGCTTGCGTCACGCTGTTTCCTCGCTCTTGCAATTGTCGAACATCATTTCTGCTGTACGCTGCCTTCGGGCTGTTTCTGTTGCAGGTTTAAGCAAGTCTTTTGTTGCTTGTCACGTGCCAGTACAATTTTCTTGATACTTGCCATTTTTTTCTGAGCATTCTGCAATATGTATCATTTCTAATCCTAACCTTATTCTTGAGCTGATTCTGAGAAGGTTGTGGAATTTTGCTACGCATGCGCCTGTCTTTACCAATCTGCTCTTCTCTTCTCTACACTTTATTATTCTTGGGTCTGGCGGTGTGCACGAGGCTGTTTTCTACATGCGAGCTATTGCAATCTGATTGGCTACTGAGTGACACCTGTTGTGATCTACACGAACTAATTGACTGCGCTAGTTTTAAGGTGTATAAGTTTAAATTTGCTCATGCAGCGTGTGTGTGCGAAGTGTGCTAAATGCAGTAAGGCGATTGCTGGCAATTCTGTCTCTTGTGGTGAGTGTGGAAGAGCATTTCATCCAGGCTGTGTCAAGGCTTATATTGTTACTAAATCTGCTGGTACTTGTTGCAAATCTCAATTAGCCATGCCTAAAACACCGCAAGATGGACAAAGCGCGCAGTTCTTTGATTTTCAAAGAACTGCTTCTGATGTCGATGGCGTTTTGCTCTCCTCTACTCAGACACAATCTAATACCAACGATCTTCTGCTTAGATTGATTGAGCAGTTGAGAGAGTCGGATGCTAAAGTCTCGGCTTTTATTGAGAGTCAGCAGCGTACGAACAGCGAAATTAATGATAAACTTAATCAACTGAACCGAATCGCGAGTATGGTTGCTCAGAACAGTCAGCGCATTATCAAATTAGAGCAGAAAAGCGCTACTATTGTACGTGAGGTCCATGAATTAAAGGCAGCTCAGCTAGTCCCTCAAACTCAAGTTGAAAGCAAAAATAAAATCATAATTTTCGGTGTACCGGCAGTATCATCAGTTACGCCTGCTGAGCTTGTTCGTAATGTGTTTTGGGCTCTAGATATTCCGACTCTCTCGTGTCATGTACTCGACGTTAGAACCGTTGTCCGGAATCCTCTTCCGGTGGCGTCACGTGACCGATCCTCTAACGCTGTAGACACTGATTCGCTTATTGTTACCTTAACCTCCGGAGCTGTTCGTGATACTGTTATAACTAAAAAGCGAGTCAAACGTGTACTTAGGCAGAGTGAGGTGTGTGGTAACGGTTCCGATAGTAGTGTGTATGTAAATGAGTTTCTTCCCAAGGTTACACATGATCTTCTGCAGCAAGCTAAGCGTGTTGCCAAAGAAAAGTCTTATAAGTTTGTCTGGCTAAATAGTGGTTGAATATGTGTTAGACTTACCGACGGCAATCCTATTATTTATATTGATCATGCCACTGATCTTGCCAAACTTATTTGACCAATCCGACCTGATAACATACTATCCTCCATTGCTCATGTTTACTCTACCCGGAAGCCGGCTTTGTTTCGTGATGCTTAGTTTATTGCTAAGTCCCTCGTGGACATTAAGACTTTATTTGATTACATTATTTGAATTAGGATGACATTGGTTTATTGTAAAAATTTTCAGTGCTTTATTTGTTAGTATTACTTTTTATTGGAATTAGTTTTATTCTACGTTACATTGCTTTGCACTGTGCTATATATTCTATTCATTATACAAATTATTTAAGTTGATGTATTATTGCTATGTTACAAATTAGCCCTATAGCTTATGCTTGGGCTTAATAAAAATCAAATCAATCATCAATCCCTCCCTCTCCCTCCCTCTCCCTTTCCCTTTCCCTCTCCCTCTGCCTCACCCTCTCTCCTCCCCTCCCCTCCCCTCCCCTCCCCCTCCCTCCCCCTTCTCCCTCCTTCTCCCCTCCTCTTCTTCTCCCTCCCCCCCTCCCCTTCCCCCTCCTCATCCCCCTCTCCCTCCCCCTCCCCTTCCTCTCCCTCTCCCTCTTCCTTCCTCTCTCTCTCTCTCCCCCCCCCCCTCTCTCTCTGTCTCTGGCTCTGTTTCTCTGTCTCTGTCTCTGTTTCTATGTCTCTGTTTCTGTCTTTGTCTCTCTGTCTCTCTGTCTCTGTCTCTTTGTCTCTGTCTCTCTGTCTCTCTGTCTCTCTGTCTTTCTGTCTCTCTGTCTCTCTGTCTCTCTGTCTCTCTGTCTCTCTGTCTCTCTGTCTCTCTGTCTCTCTGTCTCTCTGTCTCTCTGTCTCTCTGTCTCTTTGTCTCTCTGTCTCTGTCTGTCTCTCTGTCTCTCTGTTGAGGGGACGCTTTAAATGGTGCTAAAATATTAGTCAGATTTCTCCCATAAGAGTTTTCCAAGTCTGAGTAGTCCTTTGTATTCCAGTGTAAAAAATTGTTTTTTGTTCCTAGAATAAAGTTTTTTTTTTAATATAAAAGAAGTAACCATCCACTCTTAAAAGAGACATATTATCTGAGTGAATTTATTTTTTTATCAAATTTAGGCCTCTTTCGCGATGCTGATTGGATCTTTCAAAACTTGCCTCGTAGCGTGCTTCACTGTGTTTCTTGTACGTATTTTGACAGTTATATGTATCAGTTGTGTACATTAGTTGTGTGTATTTGTTGTGTGTGACAGTAACAGTATAACATTAAAATTAAATAGTGCTCTCGTATCACTAGATATCACTTCCGTCTAGTGTTAGATATAAAAACGAAAGAGCCACCCTAAAATTAGCCTGTTTTCTGGACCTCAAATTTGTGGTCAGAATGAATGGGAAATGAAAGTTTATGATGATAGATTACTTGTGGAAAATTTTCAGATGGAGCATGTATCTCAATCTTGAGATATGGGGGGTCAAAGGGGGGATATCTATATATAAAGGAAGATGTCCTGACTGACTCATCAACGCCCAGCCCAAACCCCTGAATCGAATTTTTACCAAAAGTATATGAAATAGGGGTAGAATTTTCCGGGGTGTGCCACTATGTGTATAGTTTTTTGTTACCGATTTTCTGGAAACCGATTTTTTTAATTTTTCCAATTTTTTAATTAAAAGAATTAGAAAAACCGGTTACCAGAAAATAGGGAGAGAGAGAGAGAGAGGGAAAGGGAGGGAGAGAGGGGGGGAGAGGGAGGGGGAAGGAAAGGAAGAGGAAGAGGAAGAGAAAGAGGAAGAGGGAGAGAGAGAGAGGGAGGGAGGGAGAGAAAGAGGGAGGAAGAGAGGGAGGGAAGGTGGGAGGGAAAAAGAGAGAGAGAGAGTATTTTACTTTGTTTCAATATATGTGCAACATCATAAATATCTACTATTTTATTATTGTAACTAGCTAGTTACCCGGGCTTCGCCCTGGAGGACAATGTAATAAGACTCGCAAATAATCTTTGTCTCTGTCTCTGTCTCTGTCTGCCTGTCTGTCTGTCTGTCTGTCTGTCTCTCTCTCTCTCTCTCTCTCTCTCTCTCTCTCTCTCTCTCTCTCTCTCTCTCTCTCTCTCTCTCTCTCCCCATCCCTCCCTCCCCTCCCTCCCTCCTCCCTCCCCTCCCTCCTCCCTCCCTCCCTCCCTCCCCCTCCCCCCCCCCCTCTCTCTCTCTCTCTCTCTCTCTCTCTCTCTCTCTCTCTCTCTGCGTGAGTATTGGTACATGTCTGTTCTGTTGCTCCTGCTTCATAAGGATAAATCTCTGCCGTGAACTGCCTCCGGGCTCCTTTGTTACAGGCGTAGGCAGGCTTTTTATCTGCGTATTGAAGGCATTAAATCAATCTTTGTGACTTGTCTCCTTCATTCGATTTATTCTGGTTGAAAGAAGCTGCCGGTTTCCTAACCTCAGTTGAGAGTGGCGTGGATCTTTTGCATGTGTGCTTCTTATCTGCTCCTTCTGCACTCTACTGCTTGTGATGCATGTGGCGTGCGTGGATCTGGTGACGTGGACGTGGGTTGATACGCTTGCGTGCTGCTATTGGCCTAGTTTACACCGACCGTTTGATACGCGTACCAAGTACTGTATCCGTATCAAATTTGTATCAAATTTCGGTTTACACCGGGATAACCTGAGATTTGATACGGATTTGATACGGCTATATCCGTATCAAATCCGTATCAAATCTCAGGTTATCCCGGTGTAAACCGAAATTTGATACGAATTTGATACGGATACAGTACTTGGTACGCGTATCAAACGGTCCGGTGTAGAGAGCCTCATTGGCTGGCTCTTGGACGTCCTGGTGGCATCGTGTGACACGGGCTTCCTACATACGGAAATGGAATCGCGTGTGTGTGACAGATGTAAGAAGCCGATCGTCAACAACTTGCGCGAGTGCGAGGGGTGTAAGAAGCTGTTCCACCCTGGCTGTGTAAAACCGTATGCTGCATACAAGTATGCGGATGAGTGCTGCAGATCTCTTGCAGCCTCACTCGATGCACCTCTTACGCCGGTCACCGATCCGAGTGTGCATGCCTTCAATTTTTCGAGCGGTGTATCGGATGCTTCGAACGTGCAGTCCACAGCTACCGATGGTCTGCTGCGATCGATCTTGTCCAGGCTGGACGAATCAGAAAAAAGAATCGCTGCTAGGTTCGACGAATTGGATGGGAAGATCACCGCCAGGTTGGACGAGTCCGACAGAAAGATCGCTGCCTTCATCAGCCGTCAGGAGTCTCTGAATGCTGATGTCGCGCAAAAGTTGGACCAAATACCCGAGGTTCTAAGGATTGTGGCGGATCACGGTGGTCGGATTGCGGAATTGGAGGCTCGAGGCGCGCGATTGGTTGGCTCTCAGCAGGCCAGTCGCGGGTCGTCTGCCTCATCGCGGGTCTCTCGAACGTCGGACATTATCATTTCGGGCATTCCATGTATCTTCACTGATGCGCCTGACGAGATTGTTGTTAAGGTTTTTCGTGCGCTCGGCGTTGCTCAGCTGGTTTCCGACGTTCTCGAGACTCGTGATGTGGGGCTGAGGAATGTGTCCATGACGCGTGATGGGGCTGCTCCCTTTGCTTCTGCCTCTGATCCTCGCGCTGACTCCGCTGGACGCGTAAGATCGATTATAGTTGCTCTCAAGTCCAGAGAGATTTCTGATTATATATTGCGGGTCATGCGTCGCAAGGGCCGTCTTACCGTCAATGATGTTTTTTCTAATGATATTCCCGGGCATATTTATCTTAATGAACTACTTCCTACCGACACCTATAATTTGTTACGTCGGACTAGAGTCACGGCTAGGCAGCTGTCCTATAAATATACATGGAGCAGGGACGGGCAGATTTTTGTTCGCAAGGACCAAGGTTTGCCTCCAATATTGATAACCTCGGAGGCTGATCTCGAGCAGCTTCACTGACCTGTATCGGCGGATGTGATCCCTTCTGCCTTGCGTCGTCTCAAGATTGCATGCTTCAATGCCTGCTCCCTTCCTGCCCATCTTGAATCGGTCCAGGCTTTCTTAGCGTCAAACTTGTTTCATATTATTTCGATTTCAGAGACCTGGCTTCATGCACACATTTCTGATGACTTAGTTCGCATCCCGGGATATTATTTGTTACGTGCCGACAGGGAGGGCAGGGAGGGTGGAGGTGTGGCTTGCTATATCCACGACTCGCTGCGCGCGCGTATTTTGACGGCGTCGCCTCCGTCTTTCTCTAATGAGCCTGAATATCTTGTTCTCGACGTTCGCGGCAATGCATGCGAGCCTCTCCTTTTCACTTTAATGTATCGCAGACCGAAAGGAAAAAATTTTAGTAAATATGTTGACGCTCTATCTTCGGTTATGCATAACTATAAGAATATCATTATTTCCGATGACTTAAACTGCAATCTCCTTGCTTCTTCGTATGAACCCAATCACCTTAGAGACGTAGTCTCACAATTGTCGCTCCACATTGTCGAGTCGCATTCGACCTATCACACTCCTTCCTCCGACTCATGGCTTGACGTTTTCATTGTCGATAGTCCTGATAAGGTATTATTGTTTCGCAAGTCAGATGTACCCTTCATCAACGGTCATGATCTTATTGAGTTGACGTATTCGTTTGCGGTTCCGTCCCTTGCTAAGCGTACTTTGGTTCGTCGGAACTATAAGGATTTTGATGAGCAGAGTTTTGTTCAAACTCTCACCTCAGCGTTGTCTTCTTCTTTTGCTGTTGATTTTGGCGATGCGGATCTCGGTGAGCCTGACTTGGACGTTATCCTTGAAACCATAGTCACAGACTTTGCTGCCAGTTTAAACAAGCATGCACCTATCTGCACTTTCAGCGTTACTCGCCCATCTGCGCCCTGGCTTACTAATGTTCTTGCTCGCAAGATTCGGCATCGCAATCGTCTTTACAATAATGCTCGAAGATCTGGTAGCGTTCTAGATTTTCATATTTATAAGCAATATAGGAATAGTCTTACTAATGATTTGAGACAGGCCAGAGAGCACTTTAACATGTCGAGATTGAGTGCAATTTCAGACCCATCCAGATTATGGCGTGAGCTTACCAGTCTTGGCCTTGTTGAGTCGCCCTTGTCCTCACCGCTTAACTTCTTTTCACCTGATACTCTCAATGCTCATTATGCCTCTATCTCCAACTGCTTTCCTTCATGTTCTCAATCTCAATTTTCCGACATTATCTCATCCATAGTGCCTAATGCTCCATTTTTCAGTTTTATCTCTATAACTAGTGAAGATCTACGTAATTTCGTTTCCTCATCCTCCGTTTCCCTAGCTTCAGGTTACGATCAACTTCCACTTTACGCTATAGCCTTAGCCCTGCCTAGTATTGGTAATCTCCTCACCTCACTTTTCAATAGTTGTCTCAAACTTGGTCACTTTCCGTCCCTGTGGAAGCGAGCCATACTTCGCCCGCTGTCCAAAGTCAAATCTCCCGCTTCTCCTTCAGATACGAGGCCAATTGCCAACTTGTGCGAGCTCTCTAAGTTGTTCGAGAGGGTTCTACATCGCCAAATCACGGACTTTATTAATGCTCATCATATTCTCGACGATCGGCAGTCTGGATACCGCAAGTGTTATTCCACCCAGTCAGCCTTGCTGCGATAATTCCATGATATAAAGTGCGCCGTTGATGTAGGTGAAGTACTTATCCTTGTCCTTCTCGACTTCAGCAAGGCTTTTGACACTGTCTATCATCTTTTACTGCTGACCAAACTCAGGCGATTGGGGTTTTCTGATTCTGCCCTCAAGTTAATTTTTTCTTATCTCACTGGTCGATCTCAAGCCGTCGTTGACCTTGAGGGAGTGTTCTCTGACTGGTTGTCCGTTACTTCTGGTGTTCCGCAGGGATCCGTTTTAGGCCCTCTCCTTTTCTCGCTTTTCATTAATGATATCGGAGCCTTCCTCAGGTTCACCGAGCACATTGTGTTTGCTGACGACACGCAGATTTATCGTAGAAGTCTTCTTAGCCAAATTAATGTCGCCTTGCAACTCGTTGCTCATGACGTGGGTGTCATTTCTGAGTTTGCTGCGTGCAATGGATTGACTCTCAATCTCAGGAAATCCAAAGTCCTGATTCTCGGAAGTAGGAGTCATGTTAGCTATTTAAATCTCAGTGACTTACCCCTCATTTCAGTCAACGGTACCTCCATCCCATTTGTTACGGAGACACGAAACCTTGGAGTTATTATGCGTTCTGATTTGTCTTGGGCAAACCACGTCTCACATATTTCCAAGAGGGTACATTTTACATTGCATAAGCTGAAATTTCACAAGAATTCCCTATCACTTAATCTGCGTGTAAAACTCGTGACCACTTTGATCTGGCCTTTGTTGGACTACTGCTCCATTGTGTACAATGATGTGACTGATGAACTTAACAACAAGCTTCAGAGGCTTTCAAACTGTGCCGTTCGTTTCGTTTTTAATTTAAGGCGCGACGAACACATCACGCCCTACCGACATCGGCTAGGGTGGCTGACAGTTAAGCATCGACGCCTCTACTTTCTAGGCATTGAAATGTACAAGGTGTATCACAATATGTCTCCTACATACATCACGGAAATTTTCACTGATCCTAACCCTTCAGTTAGGCGATAATCACGTCTGGCCACACCTCATTCTTTCCATGTTCCTATCCACAGAACCGAGGCCTATCATAAGTCCTTTCATCTTGCAGGCGTCTACTTATGGAACTCGCTTCCTACTGACGTAGTATCAGCAACGTCTGTCGCCGGTTTTAAGAGTAAACTTTACGACCATCTTCTTTTGCTTGAGCGTAGTTCGATCTAGAGTTTCGTTGCTCTCTGCCTGTTATGCATGATCTGGTTTCAGTGTCGACTTATTTCTTTTTTGTTTTATTAACTTAAGTGTCAACCTATTTCTTTTTTGTTCTATTGGCTTAAGTTACTTTTTATTTTAAGTATGCGGTTTATACACATCTGCCACAATTGTACTGTTCTTTTCTTACTCATTTTTATTTACATTTTTATTTTTTAATTTTATTTCCATTTATGTTTAATTTTACTTCATTTCATTTTTTGTATAATACTGATGTAATTCTTTATTTGCCTAAAGTCAGTGACTATGGCATAAATAAACCAATCAATCAATCAATCTCTCTCTCTCTCCTCTCTCCTCTCTCCTCTCTCTCCCCTCTCTCTCCCCCCTCTCCCTCCCTCCCTCCCTCTCTATCCCCTCCCTCTCTCTCTTCCCTCCCTTTCTCCCTCCCTCCCCTCCCCCTCTCTCTCTCTCCTTCTTCCTCTCCCTCTCCCTCTCCCTCTCCCTCTCCCTCTCCCTCTTCCTCTCCCTCCCCCCTCTCTCTCTCTCTCTCTTTCTCTCTCTCTCTCCCCCTCCCTTTCCCTCTCTCTCTCTCTCCCTATTTTCTGGAAACCAGTTTTTCTAATTCTTTTAATTGAAAAATTGGAAAAATTATAAAAACCGGTTTCCAGAAAATTGGTAACAAAAAACTATACACATAGTGGCACTCCCCGGAAAATTCTACCCCTATTTCATATACTTTTGGTAAAAATTCGATTCAGGGATTTGGGCTGGGCGTTGATGAGTCAGTCAGAACATCTTTCTTTATATATATAGATATCCCCCCTTTGACCCCTCATATCTCAAAATTGAGATACATGCTCCATCTGAAAATTTTTCACGAGTAATCTATCATCATAAACTTTCATTTCTCATTCATTCTGACCCCAAATTTGAGGTCCAGAAAACAGGCTAATTTTGGCCAATTTTTAGGGTTGGTATTTTTGATGGTGTTAAGGAGGCGTATCCCGTTTGAACACACAATGATTAAACACCGCATTATTGGACCCCGCACGATTGGACATTCTTGACGATCATGGATCATTGGGGATTGTCCACATTACAAATCGAACATCACAATATTTCCCGATCGGACACATTCCCGATCGGACACAGTCCCGATCGAACACAGTCCCAATCGAACACAGTCCCGAACGGACACAGTTTCGATCGGACACAGTCCCGAACGGACACAGTGCCAATTGGACACATTTACTTGTATTCTGATACGGTGCCGTACGGACACGGTGCTGATCGGACACGATACCGTACGGATACGGTGTCGATCGGACACGGTGCCGTACGGACACGGTGCCGTTTGGAAATAAAATACGAAAGTTTATGTATCCCCCATGCATGTGCTTCATAAGTTATAAAGCGTGGTAAAGGTTCACGTATATGGGGGAGTGCAGGGTGGGCGAAGCCTCCCTGCTCACGCTTAAAGCGAGGTATATTTCACACCCAGGCACGCCGAAGGCGTGCCCTAGGGGGGGGGGACGGAGCCTTCCCCCGCCCACGCCTCAACGTTCACCTGCACCGACCCGTGCATGGGGGGTGCGGGGAAGAGGGGCAAAGCCCCTCCACCCACGCATGTACTTTGATATATTATATCAACGTACAGCACCGTGTCCAATCGGCACCGTGTACGTATGGCACCGTGTCCGATCGGCACTGTGTCCGTTCGGAACTGTGTCCGATCGGGAAATATTGTCGTCTCTGATTTGTAATGTGCGCAATCGGGACTCACTCGATCATTGTACGGTTCTATATAGGTTTTCAACTTATCACGCAAACCGAGGTCTACGGGTGGAGGTAGAGAGAAGTGGTAGCAAGAGTATCCATTCTTGCTACCACCCCTCTCCCGCCTACATGTGTACTATGTGTACACTCATATCAGCGAACATATTACTCGAACCATAATGTTAAAGCGGTGTCCAAAAATGCGGTGTCCAATAGTTTGTACCCAATAGTTTTTGTCGAAAAATACGGTGTCCAATCGTTACGTGTTTAAATGGATATTATCCGTGTTGAGGTTGTATAGTTAACCCTTTAACTGCTTTGGATGAGAATACTCGCGGGACGATTTTGCCGTATGACTTGGATTCTGAGAGTCTGACTAGTTTCCTTAACAAATGAGTTAACTGGTCCAAAGCGTCTTACGGGCAATATCGTTGCGCGAGTATTCTCGTTTAAAATGAATGGGTTAAACTGATAATTATGCAGAGATAGGATCCACCTTCCGATTTCAATAATTTTGAGATATAGTGTTACGCCCGTGCTGAGACGCCTGGTACACGCGAGTCGGACATGAAGTGAGAAGCGTCCCGTGGCAACGGTTGTTGATTAGCGACGTGAGTCAGATTTGAATCTGGACTTTCGTGCTGAACGAACGAGTCTGTCCTGTCGCTGTATTTCTGAACAATAAACGAGTTTCTCAAATCAGAGTGTCCTTCCTTGCTTCCCGCGAGCCGCGAGTGATTGAGTGAGTGTGAGTGGCGTGAGCCGAGCGTAACAATATTATCAAAATCATCACCCTGAGTAACCTTCAAAAGGTTTCAGCAGCGGCCGTTGTTTATTAAAATGTTATTAATAAAACAAATTTAATTAGTAGAACGTAATTTTCTGACACGATATTATTATATAAATGTTACTGTATTTTTGATACTACTCATATTACTCTATTATTGTTTGGTTTCATATATGTAGGTTTCTAACTTTCCACGTAAAACAAGGTCCACCTCAAGGTCTTATACTCTGCTTACAGGGTGAAACAATTTCCATCATTGTACGGTTCGTATGGTAAGTTGAAAACTTATGTCAAACCGTACAAAGACAGACCTCGTTTCGCCCTGTAAGCAGTGGTGGAGTGAATCTCGCTTTGCATTGAAAGTGGGAAACCTATGTAAAACCATTTTATGTTAATGATATGTGTGCTAAAGAGAAAATCTAAGATATGAAGGAAGCTTTGCCTTCTCCCGCTTATATATGTGCTATTTCCCCATATACATATATTAGCAATTTATGTTCATGGATGTTGAAAACAATTATTACATTTTTTAAACTTTTTTGTTAATAACTTTATATTTAACAAACGATGACCGCCGGCTGAAACCTTTTGAAGATTATTTAGGGTAATGATCTTGATAACATATCTCAAATTGAAATCGAAAGGTGGTCCCTATCTCTGCATAATTATACAGATACGTTGGTAAAATTATACAGAACTTACAGAATCATTCAGTGAAAAAAGTCATAATTATTTGTGGTATCTGATATATTGCCGGTGGCCTCTTGTTCGTACTGAGACTAACGGAAAAATAATCGGTGTGAAGGTTGATGTAAAAACCAATTGTATATGTTTAATCGGTGTGAAGGTTGATATGAAAACCAATTGTATATGTTTTTAATCAAATTTCTGAGTGTATCTATTTACAATAATGTGTAAATAGAGCATTAGCAAAATCTTTGAGTATACTGAAATATTGACTGATTGTGAGACTAGATACTTGATCTTTGTCATTGCCTCTTGTTATACTTGGGATGGCCGGAGTAACTCATTAACAACACAGTAGGTGTATAGTGAGAGTTCTGGATCACTTTGTGGTGGGGGTATGACGTCATCGGCGTGGTGGGGGTATGACGGCGTGGTGAGGAAAAGGTGGCAGGGGGTGGTGGGTGGCAGGGGGTGGTGGGTGGTGGGTGAGGGGGGGGGGGGTAAATTTTAAAAAATAAAAAGATTAAATAGATTAATAAATATAAAATTAAATAGATTAATAAATAGATAAATTAAAAAATAGATAAATAGAAAATTAAATAAATAATTATGGTGCCGAAGGCCATTTTAGGTCTACCTTCCAAAATCAACAAAACCATATTTACGTGACTTAAACAATAGATTGTAGTTGAACGCAGAAAGAGGCTTCATCAAAAGGTTGCAAGGGTCCAAGGGTTTACTTGGGATCCACTAGGTCGAGAGTACTTTTTTTTCTGGAGGGAAATCTTGCATTGGTACACTTCTATGACATCGAGAATTGCAATTACGGTTTTTTTTTTAAGTTTTTCTGTTAATATTTTTTTCAATTTTTTTGTTGATTTTTTTGCTGAACGCAGACCTAGAAAATGGTCTTCGACACCATAATTATAAAGCTCACCTTTGTACTCATACCTGTGTGATGGTGCCCCTCGCCATCGAGATCCTCCCGCCCCACACCCCGCGCGAAGCACCATATATTTATGCTAATATTTAATTTTAGAAATTACATCATTCATTTAATCGTAAAAAAAAATCCGTTTATTTAACTCTTTTTACATAATATTTCATACTTCATACGCGACGACCCGGCATTAATAAAGTAGAAAGTTTCCAATCTGTTCGCGTAAAGATGTAAAACAAGTATACTTGGTGCGAAACACTATCGTGTCTCTTGACATAGTCAGACAAGACATTCCCCAGATATTAGATTCCAGATAGACACATGTGGATATTTTTCCTTCATCTGAGCAAAGAAATTGCTATTGTGATCATGCATTACATGAATCGCTCTCAGTTTAGGATGCTGCTCGAAAATTGTGGAACTAAATAACTGCCGCAAGTATACTTGTTTTACATCTTTACAAAGCGTCAACTCGTTGATATCATCATGATGATCCACCAAATTGATTTCTTCCAAGCGTTGACAGGAAGAAAACAATCTATGGAACAAATGTCCATTGAGTGTACCATCGTTCCTGTAACAAAAACCACATACTATTACTACACTGTTAAAGGTTAGAGGATGAAATTTAAACTAATACCATGAGTCAGATTTATTTTGTTATTTTTAACTACCATGTGCGTCAAAATTTATTAGTTTGAAACAAAATAGGATTATTTTAACTCCATTGGTTTAGTCAAATTAACATTGTTTTAGTTAAATTAACTATATATTGAGTAGGAACAGTGGCGGCCTATGGAATAGTTAAAAATTACTCAAAATTGAGTTTAATTTAACCCTATGAATTTAACAGGGTACGGTTCAATCGCAAAGAAAAAAAACAACCGTTCATGATGTTTGCAAGAGATGCGAAAACATACAAATTTCAATAATAAAGAATATGATAATATACATTAAAAATATATATAGCACAAACTTACATCCATAAAATACACAGTTTTCGTAAATTTTTACACTCACAGAGGTCATCAATATTTCGCGACGAAATAATACCTCCCGATATATCTAAAATTTCCAAGTCTGGACACGAAATTCTTAACTGCATTGTAATTGCGTCTGCATCTAGATCTTCTGTTACACCGCCGGGACAAAGTAAGACACACATTCGTCGAGTTTTTTGCAGTATTTTACAAACAGGTTTAGCCGTTCTAAATGTCATTCTAAGGTCTAAATGTTCTAGACCTTTTATGTTGCGGATGTTCGAGAGACCTTTATCCGTTAATGCGCCTCGATATGCAGCGAGATCCAATACTAAAAATAATATGTACGTATATATATATATATATATATATATATATATATATATATATATATATATATATATATATATATATATTGGTATCACATCCAATTTACCCGTAATCTTAACAATTCATATTTATGATATTAAATTAATTTAATTACCTTTCAAATTTTTACATATCCTCGAAATTTTAAATAAAATAAGGTTATTAACAGAGTCGCAGTCTCTCAATCGCAGGTGAGTTAAAAACCTGCCAAATTTGTTTATCAATCTTAACAAATGTGCAACAGAAAATCCACTTGATGTTAAATCTAACTGTTTTAAAAATTTACTTGTGGGTGCAAAAAAAGACATTATATTATGGATGTGAGTAGAATTTTTATGTTGTATATTACGTAAATTTAAACATTTTAATTTAAAGAGACTACGATCCCGTGTTATTTTTCTGAGACGTTTATTTACCGCATACATGTGACTCAACGACTTCATATCTAGGTTTTTTAATATTTTTTAGAATTATTTCGTCCTGCAAAGATAAAAAATAAAATTTCAATACATGAGATTGCATATGGTAGTCGTGTGTACCCCTACCAAAGATAGCACTATACTAACCGCGTTTTCTCGCGAGCGCTCGGCCGCGATGACTTAAGTATGTAAACAAATTCGACAACAATATTCATTGCCCCGATCGACACTCTCACCGACGATCTCATCAGACGACATAAGCTATAGGCAAACATGTACATGTGGAGAGTCACATCATCGTGACCCGCAGAGAGTCACATGGTATTGTTGGGGACTCATATTCCACACATCCAACCATACACTACTACTCTCCACAACTACATATGTTATCCCCAAAATACATTTTTGAATACTTACAGGAAATACAGATAAATTCTTGCAGAGTGACTTCTCCTTAATTACTGATGGCAGTTTGATATCATCTCTTGTATTATACTTTGTATTATTCAACTGGTAATTCCTATGATATTTCTTATCCTTAGAAGATATATCGCTGTGAAAAATATTAATACAAATTAATTTTAATTGTCAAGGGTGAGGATATTCATGAAATGCTAAAATTTTTCATATCAATTGTACAGCATCTAGCCATATAGAATACTTTGAAGAGCTGGACATAAAATTTGTTTTAAAAACAACAAAAAATGTGTGTGAAAAATTTCAGAAAGAAACCTTAAACAGTATTAAATTTATTCTATTCTAAAAATCACCTCCAAAAACAGCATTCTAGTCAAGAATACCCCCCTTAAGAGAATAAAAAAAAGATTGAATATTACATATAGCCAATTATTATAATACCTTTCACAAATACTACAATATTCAAGAAATTTCTTTTGAAGATCAAGTATATCCAAGCGAGCATTTTTAGGATCAGGTGTCAAATTGTGAATATCCTGATTGCACGGATACATGCAGTTGATGTGTTTTAACAGATTAGTTAAACTCTGTTCACAGGTTCTTTTGGACAGATTAATTTTGACGTCCCTATCAATTGCACGGCATCTAGCTGTGATGAATACTTTAAAACGCTGGACATAAATTTTAGCCTTATTGTTTTGGTTTTAAAGTTGCACAGATGCGATAATGGTGGAGAAAATATCCTCGATGTCGCAGGAACAATCTGACGCTGTCCATTCCATAATAAAAACCACCGATCGTCAGAATCTTGAGCCCAAATTTTAGTTACGTATCCAGGATTATATACTTCATATATAGACACTCTGATTGGATATACAGCTTCATGAAACTCGAGATCTTCAAAACAGAAAATTTAATTATAATCCTTTCTGAACACAAACGTATCTTCTTCAACAATATCTTATTTAATTAAAATCAATTCAAATGTTATATATACATACCAATATAATTATAATGGCTGTTTCTATGATTTTGTGATACATAATTATCCTGCCATGGGGATCCTGAGATATCGAAACCATAAGTTCTCTGTACAGGAAAGTTGTGCAAAAGTTAGATTACATTCTACTAAACAATAACACACACGGAGAAAATTTGCTCTTAAAATTTACTCTGAAATCATGGTAGTTGTGGGACAACATGTTCCACCAAGAATTTTATGCTGGCTATTGTTGTAACGGCCTGACTTTATCGAACGCGGACGGGATTTCTGGATCAGGGGTTCGATGACAGGCCCAGAGACAATAATCAATGTGCAGTGTACAGATGTCGTTTATTACGTTTACTCTAAATGCGGTGGTACATACAGACTCGGTATATTACAACGGTCGCCAGACCGGCGGAACTCGGCGTTACGCGCAAGCGCGGTGGGTCGCAACGGTCGTCCGGCTGCGGCGGGACGCGGGAGGTGACGGCGGTCAGCGGTGTATCTGCACTCGGCTGGCTAGCGGGCGGATATCTTATCCCTCGCGGGGCTCGGTCGATTCGCAGATCGCGGTATATTACATCGGTAGCGGAACGCGGGACAGGGACAAGACTCGCGGTATAATACAACGGTAAGAACGGATCGCGGGACGGAGACGTGATTCGCGGTATAATGCAACGCGGATCGCGGTACACTACGCTGGTCGCGGAACGCGGGACAGGGACGTGAATCGCGGTATAACACAACGGTATAGATGCGGGAGTACGGAGCGCGCTATATGCAATGGACGCGAGTGCACATGCACTTCGTATCGGCGGGACGCGCGAACGTTTCGGATGGCGGTGTTCCGGCGATACGGGCGTGAGAACCCTCGCTGCGGGGCCGAGCACGCTCGACCGCGCCTGGCCGTAATCGTCGGAACGGAGGATGGCGTCGGGGACACTTGAGAACTCTCATTCGAGGCCCACACTCTGGACCCCGGTTTGCGCGTCGCCCTAGGAGCTTAGGAGAGGTTTTTCGGTCGGAACGGTGTCGGCGAAAAAGGTCCCGTCTCGTCGAGCGCGCCGGTTTATATATGCCGCTCGGTGCGGCGTGTTCGGCGGGAGGGGAGGCCGATCGTCAGGCGCGCCGCGCGGCGGCGGGAGCAGCGCGATCCGTGCTCCCCCCGTCGGCGCTTGTCGGCGTCGCGCGGGAAGGCGCCGGTGCGGCGGTTTCCCGCGCACACGGTGCGTTTCAAACGTTTAAAAAGGTGGGCGCACCGCGCCCTTGTCCTCGCCCGACGGAAGGTCGGTCGGGCGGCATCCGGCGGATGGTAGCCGGGAACGATGCCTTGGTGTGAGGGGCGCATCGTTACACCACCCCCCCCCCTTTTTAAGTGCCTGAATTGAGAGGCACAGGGTCCTGCTGGTTGTAGATGCCGGTCGGTCGGGTGATCGTTTACGCTGGTGGCTTCCGCGACTTGTCTTTCACCCAGCGGACGGAGCCGTCCCCGTTAAACCTTATGTGCCATCGTCGCTTCCCGATCGTATATTTATATTGTCGGGCGACGTGGCACGAGAAATGGGGCACCTCAATGATTATGCCGGGCTCGACCTCCACCGGGATCGGAGGCGATGGTATCGGCCCCATCACTCGCGCTGGCTGGAGCGTCGGTCGTGGTCGTCGGGGCCCCTCGGCCAGTGGTCGTGGGCGTCGTGGCGGCGGTGGTGGCGGGGCCAGCAGCCAGGCCTGCTTCGCCCGATTCGTCGCGTCGGACCTCTGTATAATCGTGCCGACTCGTGGCACGTTCCTCGGCGGGGCCGGTTCGGCTGGCGTCGGTGTTGGAGGCGCCGGGTCGGGTTCGCCCCGGTATAGGGTGGCCCATCCTTGCCCGATCCCGGGGTTGGCCGGATCGTACTCCTCGTCGTCCTCGCCGAGAATCTTGGCGATCTCCGTGAGGATGTCGCTCTCTTGCTTCGCTGCGTCGTCCGTCATAGCTGCGGTCGCTCTGACGATCGGCTCGCTTCCGTCTCGGTACGCCGGGCGACTTAGCGCTTGTTGTCATTTTTCGGCGGTTAACAATGTTTTGGTTGCGGGTCGCGTCACAATGTTTCGTTCGACGACGTTCTCGTTTTGGCGCGCGTTTTCCGGCCGGATACGTTTGCACGGCGGTGGCGGTCGGTGCGAGCGCGTCCCCCCCGCCGAGGTCCGGGCCAGGTACGTCGGGTGGTGTGTCGGCCGGGGCGCGTTTGAGATCCTGTACGTGTATGTGGCGGTACCATTTCCCCGAGCGGCTGCGGAGGTCCACGATGACGGGTGAAATAATGCGGCGGATTTCTAGCGGACCGATAAATTTCGGCGCGAGCTTGGCGTTAAACGCCGCTTCTTTGTTGGAAAGCGGGCGGTCCCGTTTCCATACCCATTCCCCGATACGCGGTCTCCACTCGCGGCGGCGGAGATTATAATGTTTCTCTTGGTGCTGGAACGCGCGGGCTAGCTGGATCTTCACTAGTTCGTAGGCTTCGGTTAGCCGGCGGTGCAGGTGGGTCGGCGGCGGGGTCTCGTCGCGCGGCGCGTCCTCCCCGGGGCGGCGTAATTCGCGGCCGTGGTTTAAAAATGCGGGCGTGTAGCCCGTCGCGTCGTGGGTTGCGGTATTATAGGCGAACTGGAGTTCTGGCAAGTGTTCGTCCCAGGCTCTGTGTTTTTTCGCGTATTGCGCGATCATTGTCTTGATTACGCGATTGGTGCGTTCCACGGGATTGCAGTGGGGCGCGTATGCTGGTGTAAAGCGGTGGCGGATCCCGCAGTCGGCGAGGAGTTTAGCGAGCTGTCGTGACTTTAACTGGGTGCCATTGTCCGACAGGATTTCGTCCGGGCATCCGTGTCGGAGGATAATAGCTTCGGTCACGTGTTTTACGATGGCCGGCGCGGTGGCCCGTCGTAATGGCCGGAGCTCGACCCACTTCGTGAATCGGTCCTGGATGTTGAGGAGCCAGATATGGCCGGCGGCGGACCGCGGGAGCGGGCCGACGAGGTCGAGAGTGACCTGCTGCCACGGGTGGCCGAGTGCGGTCGGGTGTAGTTGCCCGGCGGGCTTCTCCTGCGCCACCTTATGGGCGAGGCACGTCTGGCATTCGCGAACGTACCGGGCGATGTCGCGGAACATCCCGGGCCAATAATATCGGTGCGCGATTCTCGCGATGGTCTTCGCTATGCCGAGGTGGCCAGCGGTCGGTGCGTCGTGGTATTGCTCTAGGAGCGGTCCTCGTTGTTCTTTCGGTACGCATTCCTTCCATTGTTCGGCCGCGGGGGTGTCTTTGAAATCCAGGCTGTGGAGCACGTGCTTCCACAGCCGGCCCCGGTCGATCCGGAAGTCCGGTACTTCGTGTGGCGCCGTTTCGGTCGTGTGCCACATGCGCGTATACCATGGGCACTTTGCTTTCGTGACGCTGAGGATTTCGGGTTGGCGGGATAATGCGTCGGCTACCTTGTTGAGCGCCCCTTTTCGGTATTTGATCTCGAAGTCATATTGTTGCAATTCGAATGACCATCGGCCCAACCGGCCGGACGGGGATTCTAGCTTTTGTAGCCATTTCAGTGACTGATGATCGGTGATCACCGTGAATCGGTACCCCTCGAGGTAGCCGCGCATCCGTCGGATTCCCCATATTACTGCCAGACACTCCAGCTCGGTCGCGCTATAATTCCGCTCGGCGTTGTTTAACGTGCGGCTGGCGTATGCGATAACGCGTTCGCCCTCGGGGAAGTATTGCGTCAGCACGGCCCCCAGGCCGTTGGTGCTGGCGTCGGTTTTGAAGGTGGAACTGCCGCGAGAAATCCGGGCACGCGAGGACTGGTGCGGTAGTCAAAACGGTTTGAGAGCGGTGAACGCGGTGTGCTCGGCTTCCCCCCAATTCCACCGGGCTTGCTTCCGGGTCAAGGCGGTGAGCGGCGCGGCGAGGGTCGCGAAATCTTTGATGAAGCGGCGGTACCACGATGCGATCCCCAGAAACTGACGGACCTGACGAACGTTTTGCGGTGTGGGCCAGTTCGCGACGGCGCTAACCTTGTCTGGGTCGGTTCGGATGCCGTCTCGGTCGATGACGTGGCCGAGGTACTTAATCTGTGGGGCGCAAAATCGGCACTTCTCGGGATTAATGCGGAGGTTGGCCGCGCGGAGCCGGCGGAAACTTCGCGCATAATGCGAAGGTGTTCGTCAAACGTTTCGCTGATAATGACGATGTCGTCTAGATAAACGAAGACGTATGGTTCTAGGTCCGGGCCCAAAATGGCGTCGAGTAGTCGTTGAAAGGTGGCCGGTGCCGATGCAGCCCGAACGGGCATGACGGTAAACTGCATGAGCCCTCGGCCGGGGACGGTGAAGGCGGTCACGGGTCGGCTTTCTGGCGCGAGCGGTACCTGCCAAGAGCCGTTTTTTAAGTCCAAGGTGGACAAGTAGCGGGCCCCCCGTAATTTGTCCAGCGTTGCGGTGATGTGCGGCATGGGATATGCGTCCTTTTCGGTGAGCTCGTTGACTAGGCGAAAGTCAATGCAGAATCGGGGTTTGCCGTCTTTCTTTCGCACAATGACGATCGGCGAGCTCCACGCGCTGTGAGACGGTTCAATGATGCCGTCGCGGAGCATCTTGTCGACTTCTGCATCGATGATTGCCTGCATCGCGGGTTCCGCGGCCGATAAACGTTGCTTAACCGGTCGGTCGGTTTAACGCGGATCACGTGCTCCCCGCGGTTAGTGGGTCCCTGCACGGCCTCGAACTTCGCGAGCTCGATGGCCAGGAAGCGGCGGAGGCGCTCCTCCTCTGTCATCTCGCTACCCTCGGGCGCGTGTTCGACGGCGGCGGTTCGCGCGTTGGCGTCGAGCGGGGCCCGGCGGCGGTATGGCGAAGTCCAGCTTCGCCCACAGGTCTACGCCTATCAGCACGTCGCAGTCTAGTGCTGGCATGATTTGAAAACGGTGCCAGAACATTCGTCCCTGCACGGTGAGGGGAAAGGTGATCGTACCCGGGATAGACGTGCTCGATCCGTCGGCGAGATGCACCTGGCCGTTGACCGGCTGGATCGGGAAATCGCGGGATATCTTGTCGGCTGTTTGCGCGTTGATAAACGACGCTTCGGATCCGGTATCCAGGAGTGCCTCGTACGGCTGCTTTGATGCTATCACGGTCAGGTGCGGACGCGGGGTATACATTATTCGGAGGACCGGGGGGGCGGCCGCTTCGTCCCCGGCCCGAACGGCATTTCCCGGCGGCGGGTGGCAATCCTTCGTGAAGACGCCATCCCTGCCGCATTGGGAGCAGAACCGGCGCGGAGGTCGGCGGCAGTCGAACCGGGTGTGCCCTCTTTGTTTGCACCGCCAGCAACACTCGCGGCGATCGTATGCTGCGGCGGCAACCGCGGGCTGCGGGGCGGCGGTTTGTCGGGCGCGCGTCTGCTCTTCGATGTGTTCGAATTCCTCCGCCAGGCGTAGTATGTCTCGCGTGCGTGTTACGGTGTCGCGACGGATGTACATTTGATAACGCGGGTGCATATTATCATAGATCGCGTCGACTTGCTCTTCCTCCGTGAACCCGGTGGCCCGTCGCATCATCGTCAGCATCTCCGTCGCGAACTTCCGGTACGGTTCGTCCGGTTTTTGCAGGCGCGTTCGTATCTCGCGGACCAGCTTGGCGCGGTATCGGCGCGGCAGGTAGTATTCGCGGAAGTCGGCACAGAAGTCTTCCCACCCCCGCCAGTTAACTCGGTTGTTCCGGCAC
Source organism: Temnothorax unifasciatus (assembly GCA_030770225.1). Classification (NCBI taxonomy): domain Eukaryota; kingdom Metazoa; phylum Arthropoda; class Insecta; order Hymenoptera; family Formicidae; genus Temnothorax; species Temnothorax unifasciatus. The sequence continues at coordinate 3,048 of JASTWK010000679.1, read as the reverse complement.
CACAGTAGGGCGTCGCCTTTAAACATCTCCGGTAGCCCCAGTAGCAATTGCGCGCCGGAATATTGGTACGCGCTTTTTAGTTCTTCGAGCCGCTCGAGGAAAGCCACGGGGTCTTTGCCGTCGAAATGGCACCCCCATTTTCGTATCTGGTCCATGACCTGGGCAGGGGTTTCGTGGGGGCGGTCACCCGTGGTCGTACGAAACGGGTCGAATGGCGGCGGCGTGTAAAACGGTACGTTTGGTGACGCTGGCGGACGCGTGTCGGGGACCTGTACGCGGAGGTTTTCCGCTGGGTTTACGGTGATCGTGGGTGCGGCCGGCGTCTGTCCGCCCCCCGCGGCGGTGGATTGCACCGTTTCCGGGTGCTCGGTCACGTAAGCGCTTAAGCGGCGGCGTAGCTCGTCGACCGAGCCGTCGGGGTCTAGTTCGAGCCGTTCGAGTTCTACGATGAGCTGGCTCTTCGATAACGCGTATATCCACGCCTTCGGCATGATGCGCCTTGATTACTGTCTCTCGGAACGGATCAAAACGGTCCCTGTTCGGGCGCCATGTAACGGCCTGACTTTATCGAACGCGGACGGGATTTCTGGATCAGGGGTTCGATGACAGGCCCAGAGACAATAATCAATGTGCAGTGTACAGATGTCGTTTATTACGTTTACTCTAAATGCGGTGGTACATACAGACTCGGTATATTACAACGGTCGCCAGACCGGCGGAACTCGGCGTTACGCGCAAGCGCGGTGGGTCGCAACGGTCGTCCGGCTGCGGCGGGACGCGGGAGGTGACGGCGGTCAGCGGTGTATCTGCACTCGGCTGGCTAGCGGGCGGATATCTTATCCCTCGCGGGGCTCGGTCGATTCGCAGATCGCGGTATATTACATCGGTAGCGGAACGCGGGACAGGGACAAGACTCGCGGTATAATACAACGGTAAGAACGGATCGCGGGACGGAGACGTGATTCGCGGTATAATGCAACGCGGATCGCGGTACACTACGCTGGTCGCGGAACGCGGGACAGGGACGTGAATCGCGTATAACACAACGGTATAGATGCGGGAGTACGGAGCGCGCTATATGCAATGGACCGCGAGTGCACATGCACTTCGTAATCGGCGGGACGCGCGAACGTTTCGGATGGCTGGTGTTCCGGCGATACGGGCGTGAGAACCCTCGCTGCGGGGCCGAGCACGCTCGACCGCGCCTGGCCGTAATCGTCGGAACGGAGGATGGCGTCGGGGACACTTGAGAACTCTCATTCGAGGCCCACACTCTGGACCCCGGTTTGCGCGTCGCCCTAGGAGCTTAGGAGAGGTTTTTCGGTCGGAACGGTGTCGGCGAAAAAGGTCCCGTCTCGTCGAGCGCGCCGGTTTATATATGCCGCTCGGTGCGGCGTGTTCGGCGGGAGGGGAGGCCGATCGTCAGGCGCGCCGCGCGGCGGCGGGAGCAGCGCGATCCGTGCTCCCCCCGTCGGCGCTTGTCGGCGTCGCGCGGGAAGGCGCCGGTGCGGCGGTTTCCCGCGCACACGGTGCGTTTCAAACGTTTAAAAAGGTGGGCGCACCGCGCCCTTGTCCTCGCCCGACGGAAGGTCGGTCGGGCGGCATCCGGCGGATGGTAGCCGGGAACGATGCCTTGGTGTGAGGGGCGCATCGTTACATTGTAATTAACCATAATCTACCATATCTACCATAATAAAAAATATTAATATTACATTAAAAATAAAATATGTTTGATTTATTTTATAAAATATATCTAGGAATTTCAATAATTTTTGAAATTTACCAATCTGCTTGGTAATTTTTATCACGTTGTTTGTAAAATGTCTTTTGTATATTTTATAAATTCCTTGGTTGCCAAGTTGTCCCAAGTTTGTAGTGAATTTAAGGGTAAAATATAACAAAAAATTCTCTCCGTGCATATAATAATATCATCAGAAAATACATACCATAACTAATGTTTTCGAAAAATCTCCATAATTCGGAAAATTGGTAGGTGTTCCAATTATATTTCTAGCTGTTTCGGCTAAACTTCTATTATTAATATGACATCCTGTCGCAGTGGCACCATTCACAAATTGATAGATGAAATCAACACGATCCATTACATGCAATACCTATTATAATTACCCCACAATTAAAAATTATATATTATTATCTTGTATGCTCTTATGATGTCAGACTGATAATCGAAGTAACATATTTTTATTTGTTCACCAAAAAGTATATCACACAAACGCTGTTTGTAAGCCGAACAATAGGGTAACTCAGGTATGTACGTCACACCTAAGGACAACTCAAATACTACTGCGGCTTGACGCATCCCTCGTTATATACCTTTTGCTTTCTCCCACTCCAACTGAATCTTGAAAGATCATTTCTTTCTTTGTTTTGCATTTCTTCCTCTGTTTTTGTACTGCATCGTGAAAAATAGCTCGAAATAGATACGTCTACGCAATAACCACCACCCCTTTTCCAAGAAATAAATTGTTTATGGCACCATGAAACACGAATAGTCCTCGAGTGGAAAACGTATTATAAGAAAGGATATTAATAAAGATATCGTACATCTATTTCATATTTCAAGCATTTAATATGGCGCATATGTCATACATACTTTTTTGTATATTTAATATTTTGTATTGGATATTTATATTGGATATTTTGTATTTAATATTTTTTACATAGTTTATTTTTTATAGTTTTAAAAGTACGATCTGCATGAATTAAATCACATTGTCCTTATATATCCATGAATTGTGTGATCCATCGAATCCCAGCCATTTCACATAGGCCTCGTCACCCCCCCCCCCTCCCTCCTCCTGTGCAGTACTTTATACACGAGATACGTGTCCGGTTAAGTCGCACAATGTAACTCGTGATCGTAGAACGCTCCAGCGATAGATTTTCCGCGATAGTCCTCCAGCAGATAGGTTAGGTTACGGAATTAGTACGTTGCACTTTAATGATCTAAACACCTCGATGGCCCAATTCGGCGTGTAACCCTTCTCGAAAATTTTCTTGTATTTGCTTACGCGTACCGAGTCGCCC